>JWZT01003132.1:66636-78834 GCA_000827895.1 Thelohanellus kitauei | reverse complement strand
GATTTGTATGTTGATTGCGATGGCCCTGAGATATTCATCAAGCCTGTCGCGACTATAGCCTTCAACAATGGTTTTCAGTCTCCTGTTTGATTCCCGATATTCTCGACGCTGGTTAATTCTGGCAATTCCATCTCTGTTTTGAATTGCCACAACGCGTTGATAACCTTCATCAACTTGGAGATACGTTATAAATTTCATCAAAGAAGGATGATGACAATTTACGATTTTTGAAAAACCATTATGCCACCCTTCAACAGAATTGTTTGTGCGGTGTAAATCGTTAAGCGTGGCATCAAACATGTTCCAAATATTTATGGGGAACGGCGGCTGTCGTCTTAAGTTATTCGCGGTAAATCTCCCAATGTAATTGTCTTCAAAATAATCCAGTAACGGATTCAAAATATCACTATTAGAGATGACATAGTCTAATGATTGGTAAACCTCAAAAGCAGATATCACATCATCGATTGGAACGAATGCTAAAGCTAAGAGCATTTTAATGTAAATTTGATTATCAGGATCACTTCTGTACTGGGATAATAACGGATCTTCAGATTGAATTTTTCTCCAAATCGACTGTGAGAAATGGTAGAAACAGCCGCTTATTATTGCACTCGGGAAATGATGCCGTATTGCATTTAATGCAGCTATTTCAAAATCAGAAACGATCCTTATCACGTTTATTTGAGGCACGTGTTGGTGCAAAATATTCATCAGCTCTTCATATGTCTGCTGTCTCTTATTCGGCATAATGGCATATAAGACAGGAACCACGGAGGAAATCATTTTGATGTGAAACGTATAAAGCTGACAAAATAATCTCGGGGCCGTTTCAAAAGTGCCACCGCAATACCAGTGTGTGTGCGTTCTCATCAATTCTAATTGCCAGTCTGAGCAAAAGAAAATGATTCTGTTGATCGCATCATTGTTGTCAATAAACAAAAAACGACCTCCAGACAACGTTTGTTGCAATTCAAGAGGAATATGAATTTCTAAAAAATTATGGGGCTCTGCTGGTAAATGCTCGTTGTTGTTTCGAGATCTTTGAATTTTTCTCTTTATGTTTGGGATATTACCTAAGGATCCAATAACGGCCTCAGATAAATTAGCGGTTTCTCTCGATATAATTTCAAGAGGAGTTAAATTATTACTGCATGCCGATTCCTTGATTGTATTAATAGCCTTACGGGCCTCCAAGCGTGAAATGTCAGGAGCAGGGCTGTGTTGATTTGACTTAGAAATTATTGTATTGTTTAAAACAACTCAACGTGCCGGAAATTCCTTATGACTCATGGTGCATCTCCAATATGATCGATTGTTTCGCGTTTGATCCCGACAGTAGATACAACCATCGGATTCCAAAAGATTCTTCCCCCAGTAACTTTTAAATGTTCGAATAATACTCCTTAAATTATTTAACGCCAAAAATAGAAGAGTTAACTTGAAGACACATCAATTCGGAAGTCAATGTCTTTGTCGAAAATATTTAAGGGTAAAATGATAAAAATAATATATACATCTGTGATAAAATAAAACGCTTAAAGAGCACGCGCAAAATTCTGTTAATCATGTCCTGACACGTTTTCCCTTCATCAAATATGATTGTCGGGACAATGACGTGATACGCTCTTGAAGCATCAGCTTCCTTAGCAATCATGCTTGCATCGGCGAAGCATTTGTCTTGCACTTTGATAGATCTTCTTGGATCGTGGCGTCAGTAGGTTTCATCAGTGGATAGTTGATAGTTTCGACGATTTGTGGCCCTGGTTCTCATTGTATGGGGTCGGTGTCAGCTTTTGAGGTTGCCATATCTCTTGTTTTTCATAAGAATAATCTGGGTCGGCATTTTGATCTGATCCGTACCGGTTACGGAGTTGATCCACGTACTTTTTCCATATCGGCCATCAAGGAATAAATTTTAACATTACGATGGCCTTGAACTTTAACAAATTATTGCTTTATCAATCTTGATCTTTGTTCTTTCGAAGTTCGAAGTATTGTGCATAACAGGGATTCCCAACCTTAAATTGTGTGCTTTTGTTGCTTTCGTATGTAGTCTTCAGCTTTGTTTGTGTAAGGTAGGCATGCGATGGAATAATTGCGTCAATCTTGCAACCGATTTGTCTTCCCTTAAGAAGCTCTGAAGGTGAATACTTGATATCTAACCGTGTTCATATGTAATGCATTAAGAATTACCATTGAGCAGTTTGTAGACTTTGTGACGACATTCTCAGTGGTTTTTTAAACCTTTGAATCAGACGTTCCACAATATCATTAGTCGACGGATGGTATGATGCTCATGGGAAATGTGTGATTCCTCCTTCCCTGCACCATGTCTGGAACTAGATTGAAAGAAAAGACCTAGCGTTCTCTGAAACTAACGCTCGAGGATAGCCAAAGTGTGCAAGCGTTTCTTCAAGAAGTGTTATTGTGACAACTGAAGATGTAGACGACATTGTATAAATACAGGGCTAATTTGTATATGCATCGACTATTACCAATCTCTCCCTAAAAAGTTGATAGCGTGGTTCATATGAACACGACAACAGGGCTTCTAAGGTACCATTCACGGATGGTTTTATTGGCTCGGGTGGTGGCATCTCAATAACTGCGTCGATTTTTGCATTTTGATAACCATTTAGATGAAATAGTGTGACCGAAGTATTCTACATTTTACGCGGAGAAGAAGCGATTCTCTATGTTACATCTGATGCCTTTTTCTCTTAAGCGATGAAGTAAAGCCCGAAACTTCTGTAAATGTTATTCTTCACTACTTCCATATACGAGTATATCATCTAGATATACCGCAACACCCCGCAAATCTTTGTTCAACTTCTCTATTATCTCTTGAAAGTATCCTGGAGCTGAGGAGATTCTAAACGGTAGCCTAGTTTGAAGTAGAACGCCTCTATGTGTGCTCAGTGCCAACGTCTTTGGCTGTCTGTTGACGATTTTAGTTGATGGTAAGCATCCGCAACATCCAGCTCTAAAAAGTAAAAGTTTCATCAAGCTTCTGCATATAGTCATCAGGTGAGGGAATGTGGTATTTATGTGTTTGGAGTTGTGCATTCCTCGCGAAGGAAAAATAGCCGCATACTCATATCTTACTCTTCCCATTAAACGATTTCTTTTTAATTAATAGAATAGAAGTGTTAAAATCACAAAGCTGAGCCTGAATCCATATGCCCTTCTTAATGCCATCACCAGAGGCTTTGTTCAAATCTTTCAATATAGAAAAAGATATTGTTATAGGTTTACAGAATACTGGTGTCAGAGTTTCCTTAAATCTTACATCGAGCTCAAAGTCTTTTAGACAACGCAAATCTTCCTGTTAAACTACTCAGAATTCCTCGCACAACTTTTGTCATTTCAATTTCAGGATGTGTGACCCTTTTTCTTGTGACCCAACTTGTTAACTTTTCTCTCATGAATTTTCTTGTGGGTTACACTAGTGTTCGATATGGAAGTAACATCGATCTTTAAACTTCTCAGTGATGATCGTCCCAACATATTTACTCTGGAATCAAACACTACAAATTCGATGGCTTCTGGTTTGACTGATAAGTTAGTTGTGGCCGTAAGCGTGAATCTCCCTAAAGTCTCGAGTGGTTTGTCATCTGCACATACATATTGGAACTCGAAATCCTTTAAAGAAGGTTTGAGTATTTGAAACCACAACCTTGTGCAGCAAAAATAATTGCGCTGCCCGTATCGACGAGAAATCTGTAGGGTGTTTATCTAATGAACAAATTTTGGTAAATCGGAGATCTGATACATTTATCAATTCGGCAATTGATGCCTATCCCTTTTTTGAACAATTGTCCATACTATAGTTTGAACTTTCTGTTTTTTCTTTAAGCACACTTTCTCTTGTGCCCGTTAGCTAAGCAGTAGTCGCAGTTAGTATCCTTAAAGAAGCAGTCATCTCACTGTGATTTGATTTGCCGCAGCGTCGGCATGTACCTTTGAAAAAAGGGCGATTATACGTGGCTATCTATAACTGGCCTTTACGTGTTTCGTTTATTGTGTGGTGTGGTGACCTTGTATATTGGATCCGAGTTTGTTACATAATCGGTTGCTTTTGCCGCATCCTCGAATTCGATAGCTACCTGTAAGCCCTGGCGAACTCGAGTTCATCATTCGGAATTCTGAAAAGTGTTTTCAGAATTGCTACATTGTTAACTGAACAAATGAAACATGTTCACATGGCCTCGTCCTGTGGATCCTTTATTTCAGAAAAATCACATTTGGCGGCCTTCTGCCTTATTCGAGCGGCAAGTTCTTGTATCGTCTCCCCAAGTTTACGTTTAGTTTCTAAATATAATCTAAACCTCTCTCGAACTATGAACTGTTTGTCATCGAACTAGTCCTCTATATATGTTGTAATTTCTTATATGTCAAGGTCATGAATTTACTTTGGGGGAGATTGCTGGGCAGCCAATGGGCAAAGAAACTTGTATACCTCTGGAGGCTGGTTCGTGAGAAACATTTGTAGAATTCGAGCATGCGTTACTGAATGGGCATAGGTAAACACTGCTAAACGCGTTAAATAATCCTTCCAAGTTTCGGCTGAAGGGTTAAAGCTTGTGAATTTCAGAACATATGTCGGTGGCGAGATGGCAACTTGAGGTTCCTGCACACCCATTCGTGAGATCAAATCTTGCATCTGTAGGGGTTGGCAGTTGATCTGTTCTCTCTGGTAGGTCAGCTGTGCTTGCATAAATTTAATTCATTTCTACATTCTTCTTTTTTTTTAAAACTTTCTTTAGATCATGGAGACAACGCCATTTTGCTGTGTTTGCCCATGGTGGCCTAAAACTAACGTTTACTTAAATATTAGTGTTTAGTACGCCATAACACTGTTGTTATCACTCATAAACCTACTCGTTAATTTCTGAGATCTGTGGAATCATTTCACCCTTAGATGCTCTAGGATAAGGCATGGAAGGGAGTTCAAAGTTTTGTCTCCTTTTGATAGTACGTTAGGCTTAAATAACAATGTGAATTCATAGATGAAGTTCTGCGGATCACATTCCAAGAAGTGGTAACAGAGGATTAAGAGATTAGTCGAGTTTTTGGATACGCTACATCGGTGGTTGGGCCGGAATATGCGTGTTATCTTTTTTAATGCCTTAGACTTCTCCTAAGGGGTGAATATGTCTTGTATATCCTATTTAACGAAACAGCGCTGAGTGGTCCAGTGAGGGTCATCACTAAGTAAGCATTCAGTGGTTGTTGAGTTGACCCCAGATGGACTTGCCTTTTACGTTACATTGAAATTAACCATTTCAATTATACCTAAATTTCCGTTTTCCTTTGGTCACTCTCTATCGAATCCCTCTTATATTGCTACAAAGGTATCGCTAGATAGTAAACAGGTTTTGGCGTCCCTGTTTAAGGTTACAATTATGTTGTAAATTATGGATTAAGCGAATAATCTAATGCACATAGTCATAACACTCCTCCACACCGTGCGATCTTCTCTTTCATGTATTCTATCAATGATTATTCTGGATCTTCGTGGTACATCACGCTCTTTGATCGATACATCTTCAGATGGAATATAATCTTCATCCATATCAGGCGTCTCTTCAAAAGACGTTTCGTCACTTTGATCATCAATTTGGAGTTCGCCAGCTCTTTGCATGAGTGACTCATGAAATGTTCCATGAAAATTATTCATCTGCTTGCCCTTTGTGCGTTCGACCTGTTTAAACCTACTTGCATGCAGTTGTCGTTAGTATAGATGTAGGTCTTATCCGTTAAACCCTGATCATATTGGTTTTGTTGCCAAGCACACGTTTTATTGTGCCCTCTTGCCACTGAGCAGAGTCCCTATACATTCGGACGAGAACTTGTTCACCAATACCAAATTTAATTCGTGCTGAAAATGGCGAAACTTTGTGTTGTCTGATATTATCAAATTGTGTCCTGGTATACCGTCCAAACATCAAGACTGATGGAGACAGTCACGTTGCGAAATAAGTAGCGTTACTGCAACAAAGATGAAAATTTATTAACCCAGATTCAGTCTGATTGCTAGCAAGTTTTTGGATTGACCCCTTTGCAGTCTGCACGAAACTTTCTACTTAACCGTGGGTAGATGGATGATAAGGAGCCGATCTGATATGCAAAAAATTGTTTTGATCCAAAAAAAGTTTGAATTCAGCAGATGAAAACTGTGGTCCGTCATCACTCACTAAACTCTTGGCAATACCAATACAGGAAAACACAGGTCTTAGGATACGAATAATTTCTGTTGATGTGATATCTGTCATAACGTGGACTTAAGGCCATTTAGTAAAATCGTCCACTATCAACAATAACCTTTTATTGTTAATAGGTCCTCTAGGTCGGTATGCACTCTTGTCATTGCGAATGATTTTTTATTCCGGGGAGATATAGGTTCCTTTGGAGGATTCTTTCTCTTTTGTAGATGACAACGGGCTCAAGAAAGCGATAACTTTTCGACATCTCCGTGCAAACTCGGCTACCTCACATTACAGCCTAGCAAATGACTTGGTTTTCGAAATGTTAAGGTGAGATTTATGAATTTTCGACAATACAAATGCTTAACAAACCTGATGGACGATGATCCTTCCATTCATTAGCAGCATATTCCCGTCCAAGGAGATTTTATTCCTCCTTGTCGTATATTGTTTCAAATTCGAGCTATATTTAGCCTTTGACCACCCCGGTTTATGAAATACGGTCACATCGGAATGAATCAGGGCTTTCAAGGTTTCGATTTCCATCCTTCCCCACCCAAGTTGACATGATAAAACATTTAAAGCGTTGACATATCCTTCTTTTTTGCACGGAGTTTTTAAAGAAAGTGGTAATCTAGATAAGGCGTCTGCATGGGTATTATTTAAGCCTTTTTTGTAACAGATATCATAAGACAGTCTCAAAAAACTGCTTATCTCTGCAGTCTTGAAGCAAATAATACGGACAAGTTCTTCTTATTACCAAAAATGTAAGTAAGTGGTTTGTAATCGACGTATAATGTTAATTAGCTTGCCTCAATGTAGTTTAAAAATTTCTTTGCAGCCCCGACCACCCCTCAGACTTCATTTTCAATTACCGAATAACTTCTCTCGGCATTATTGAGAAGTCGAGATGCAAAAGCAATCTGCCATTCTTCGCCGCTTGGCAACTTATGCGATTAAACAGCTCCAACACATATTCTGTTGCATCAGAAGCAAGCGTCAATTTCTTGTTTTGGTCGAAATTCATCAAATGACTTCTTCCTTGATGGCGAGTTTCGCACTGTCAAAAGCTGTCAAATGCTGATTTTACCACTCGAATTCGGCACCTTTTGGAGTAAGACATACAGTAGCTGTAAGACTGTTGAAAGATTCCTTATGTGATCTTTGTAGTAATTTATAAATTCGAAAAATGCCCGGACGGCTGTAATACCAACTGGCCGTGGCATGAATTCCATGCCCTCTATCTTTGACGTGGGCATTCGTAATCGGATACAAAATATTGCGTGTCCGCAATATCCAACCTCAGATTACTAAAAAGTACATTTTTTTATCTTAATCCGTAATCATAATTCTTGTACACGCTCAAAAACTTTTTCAAGTGTCCTCATATCTTCCTGATCTGTACATGAACTGATTTTATATCGTCCAAATAAACAGCCGTCATTGGTATGCGTTTAAGAATGTGATCAACAGTACACAACCAAATTGCCGGTGCTGAAGACAAGCCAAAGGGTATATCTATATCGTCCTCGATGGGTATTAGAATTCATCATTGGCCTATCCTATACTCCTCTCAGACCTCTACTTGAAGATAGGCTGGTGCTAAGCCAATGTCAGAAAATCTTTTCCCACCAGCCAACTTTATAAATACTTCCTCAATACGAGGTATTGGATAGCTCTCAACAAAACGCATGGATTTAATGTCACACGAAATCCGCGCAGTCTTACAGTTCCATCCTTCTAGAGAGGACACACTGGGTTGCCCAATCCGAAAACGTAACATTCTCCTATATTTTCTCCTTTTCAAGATTCTGTAAATTCAAATACTCTTTCTCCCTTCCAAAAAGCGACAATGGCATTTGTTTTCAAAAAATCTGGTTAACAATCCGCTTCAAATTGCGCCATTTTCCGTCCAAAATACCCGACTTTCCGTTGATGACATTCAAAGATTCCGACGTGAATTTAATATAAAAAGTAAATTTTAGAAAGATTCTTTTCTGTCAGGCAAAAATAAAATCTCAATAAATTACAGCACCTATTCCACTCTGTAATCGGAATGAATATTGACACAACCCTAAAAGGTATAGACTATATAAATATCAATTTACTTATAAACACAATGGAACATTTGAATGCCACTACCGGAAAATGGTGGAATTTGCTAAAATCCGTTTATTTTAGCGAATGATGGTTTAAAAATATCTTTAAAAGATCTCGCAACCGTTCAATCACATGTCTACTTTGAATTCTGAATATACTCAATCCTCTTTCTCCGTACAGCGCCGACAGCCAGTCTCACCCAATTATAGCATTCTCATTCTTAAATACGAACGTTGATAGTTTGGTAGAAAACATCCTTAGCATCTACCTTTAGAAGGCACCACCCTAGTGGATGGATCATATGCTCCTAGAAACTTTTGGAAAACTTAGTAATGCCAAGTAGTTTCGCCCCTGACTTTGAAATTCTTTGCTGTTAATGAATGTGACAGGCAAATCCATATCGATCTCAAATCTCCCGTCGATGTTGTATATTTTTAAAATTAAATAAAATGGCTCAATATTATTGATTCTACCACTAGCGTTACTTTGCCTCATATTCCTTCGAGTTCCAAGACCTTTTGGTCGTGCTCTCTTGCAAAAGACGCTGAGGTGACCCCTCACGCCACAGTTGAAGCAGGTTTTATCATCGCATGAGCAGTTGATCTTTACATGATAATAACTCCAACAGGTGTCACACCGTAGAGCACCCTGGTTGTGGAATGAGATACTTTATTCAATACGACTCCGCCTTCGGCTATCAAGCCGAATCTTTCGAAGAACCCTCAATCTTTATGCTTTTCTGCATGGCCAGTTTGAATGTCAAATCCTTTTCAATCAACAGAGTACGCCAAATGTTGTTGGCAGGATCCATTATGCATAGAATAAACTTGTCCCTGAATGCTCGATCCTTGAAATTCGCCAAATCGCATTTCTCTGATAACTTCTGTAGCCTCAGGGCGAAGTCTTTCTACCGTACGCCTTCTTCTTGACTGGACAACCAGATAGCATAATTTTCAGTCACCTCCAATGGCTTAGGGCCGCAAATGATCCTTCAATAACTCCTCGATCTCCTCTAGACTCAGAAGTTAAGGTTCCTGGTCCTTCACAAGGGTACAAACTACCCGGTAGCGGTCTTTACCGACCACAGACAAGAGGATTCGCGTCCGTTTTCATGTCAATTTGATTGACTTCTGCCCAGTTCCTGAATTGTTTAAAATATAGCCCCAATTACCTCCATTCACGTCGAATTTTCCAATTTCTCCAATCATGTGAAAATCTCACCTTGTCACCAACTGTTGTAACTAATGTGCTAAGAGAACTATCTAACGCGCATAGTCATCTATAAAAGACAACATTATGACATCGAAGACAACCAAGTTCCGTCTAAAAACGTTCTTTGTTTTCCTGAATAAACCGCCTCTTTTTACATCTCTAGTTTTCATCTGACAAAAAGAATCCCAAACATGAGATTGTTTGATCAAATCACGCCCAAAAAGACCTGATACTGAAACCTAAAGCAAAGCTACAAACGCCAACCGTTCAAAAACACCTACACAACCCATTCCAAATAGTTTGATTCTATATATCGTTTTTTTAACAAACTCGTCCGTACATAGAGTAAGCATAACTCAAAACTATCCAGCGGCATCTAGAGTTAAGAATAGCGACAGGTGAGCCTAATCAACTGTAATTAATAATATGTTTTAAATTAATTTCTATATCAATCATGAATGGCTCCAAATACCGGGATACAAGATTGGTATTATTGATTACTTTTTATCACTTGAAACTCAAAATATCGATTACCAATGACCTCTTGTATCATAAAGGTGCACATGCTATCATTCTTAGGCATGTCCTTCAAATGTGGCCTGATGTACCGCATCAGTAACGAATGGATGACTTTCGTCTCAGCCTTCCTCAACGTGATGCTGAATAATCAACAATCTGGATCTTCTTGCATCATCGGTCAGCTTAGTTATCTTTTGGGCCATTCCCAAAGGAATTTCTAAAGTAAGGTCCCTTTCTGCAAAAAAACATCATATATTCTGTTACATGCCACTTCTAACTCCAACGATAGCATCCTTCAGAGCTTTATTGAGGAAGTAATTGAAATCACAATTTGACCAAAGCGATTAGAGACCAGCTGAAAACATCTTTACTGTTTGTACTACATACTACCTTACAAGTATAACTTATATCGCAATGACACCACCATTATCGCTCGACCAAGATACTCAGTTTCATCATAGAACTTTTCCTTGTTCATCTTTGAGATCCTAACCACGTGTAAGGGTCTTAAGAAGGCGGTATTCTGATTGTCCAGTTACTGGCCAAAAACCTGGACAATTCAGCTGGTCTCGACACCATTAAATTTTAAACATTTTTTAAAACATTCCTCATACTGCTGAAATCTTGGCTTCCAAAAATGAGGTCCTCTATTTTTAACATAATCGTAGCCTTATGCTGAAAAAGATGACCAATATACTTCGCACGTTAAAAAACTATTACATCACTGAAATTTTATTGTCTTTGTAGGCACACAGTGAATGTATTTATGCAGTCTGCCAAAAAGACAAGTCTGTCAACCAATATGTATATCTGAAAACCCCAAGGTCACTTTTCCTTCTTTATAAGGTAATTCACAAATTTCCGCTCTCAATTCCGCTCAACTTGCAATAACTTTTCACTATTCCAACGCATATCCCTATGATACGAAATATATCGACAATCTTCTTCCATCTCATCAAAAATTTATCTGAACGGTTGACAATTTTAATAGCTCTGATTCGTTTGAAGTTACCAGAGTTAAAAAACAAAGTCATCATACGACAGCATTCGAACAATCGAGCACAGAAAAATATTTGGGGAATAACACAATTGTATGTGTATGCCGTATGTTGTGATTATGATTTCCTGCAACTGGGAGAGCAAACGAGCAACCAGTCATGACTTTCTTTTAGTTCTTGATAGAACTCCGTCCGTATAAAGGCTTGATAGCTTTCTAGATTCGATTTTTGTCTTTGACACGTTGACTGCCAACTACGAGATAACTCGTATATTGCGTTCTTTGCTAGGACGCCGACTACGCGTTATCTCGTACTGTGTTTACTTGCAATTTCTCGCAGATACGCTAAAACTCGTAGCATATCAGTGCTAATATGGATAGATGGCTTCTTGAAAGAGAACAAAAATAAATGCTGGCTACATGAACAGAAATTACATTAATAAATAAACAATATATTTATAAAAAATTTATTCAAAATCAAGAAGTAAAGAATTTTTTTATTGTTTGTGAAACTTTTTAAAACGATCTTCAACACAAAGGGCTGGCCTCTCTTCACAGGCGGGACAAAAATAACGCGTTTCTCGGCGTTTTTTTGCACTTGGGTACATATACGACATGGCTTTGTCGGACGTTGTTTTTTTCGGTAGGTGGCAGATTCTCTAAATAATGAAGCTCTTGCAATCTCATCTTTTTCGAAACTGGTTGAATCTCTTCTCCAATCAACGTGACGACGAATTCACCCTTTAATTTTATCGGTTTTGTTTTAGAAGATGTTACTGTTTGAAAATTTTTGTGTGCATTTTGTATATATATATCTCTATAATATGTAGTGAAACCTTTTTAGGCCATCTAATAGTCTTTCTTAGAGATGTGTAGTACGACAGATTTGATCTGATCGGTCAATCCAGACATTCCTTCATTGTAATCTCGAATTATATTCGGTTTCATAGAAGGTTTTCCATTGCGATGGGACACCTCTACCATTTCAACAACATGGATGTTTGAAATGATAAGGAAATCTCGTTTGTCCTTCCATTTGCACACAGTAAGAGGTAGATTTTGCTACCAAATACACTCTCTTATTTTGAGTTTACGATCTACCACATCTCTGGGGTTTCCCTTTCGGTTATTTCTTAGAGTTCTACACACGTAAGTTTTTCT
>JWZT01003132.1:33613-51937 GCA_000827895.1 Thelohanellus kitauei | reverse complement strand
ATACTCTCTCTTTGCTGTTCAGCTAACTCTTTATTAATGATTGTATCTTTATGGGACCATATTACGTCATCTTTGACTGAGCCGATGCATAGATTAGAAAGTAATTTTTTGTGATTAACATCAACCATAAGTCCATGTTTTGCGAGTATGTCCCTTCCAATGATTGCATCAAAAACTAAATTGTCTACGACTAAAAATTCTTCATCTATCATTTTATGCTGAAGGGGAATTCTGAGCATTTTATATCCAACCACCAGGAGAGGTTTACCATTTACTGAAAATAAAGGCGAGTAAGAATTGAAACTATTATACTTTCTTAATATTTTTGAGTTAACAATTGACCGAGGCGAACCTGTGTCCACAATCGCTTCGATATCCGAACCGTCATCTGGATCATGTGCCTTGAGTACAACAGGATCTTGGATGGCCCCAACTGCTCTTCCCTTCCTTGACTTATCTTTTTTAAGCGTCAAGCAGTTTCTCACTGTGTGGTTTGGCTTCCCACAGTAATAGCATCTCATAGGACCCTTATGGTTACTAAAGCGACTAGTGACAGGTCTGGACTGGCTTTCTTGCTCGTTGGTTCGTATTAGCATCGCCTCCAGTAATGAACACAGTTTATCAATTCGATCGCCACCCGTAGCTTTCACTGCTGCAACTGTAGAGGCAGGCTGAGATCCATGGAAGTAATCGTTTGCAATTGTAATGACGCCAAGTAATCCCTCATTCCTCTTCATAGATGCCATGGTTTTATACTCATTGGGAAAGGACTGCATCAAGTTTTCAATGCAGAGATCCTCGATAACACTTTCATGGAGATTAGGCTTCGAAGTTTTTATCTTGGCGGACATTTTTTGATAAAAAATCCTCAAGTTTTCACATTTTGACGGAGATTTGGAAATTATGGAGCCCAGTGACTGAGGCTGATCACCGTTTTGGGTCAAAATCCTGATAGCCGCTTCCCTATAGGCCTTATATTCTACATCTGGGGATTCGAACTTTGGGTACATGTTTTTGACGTCTTGATGCAGCAGGCTTCTCCATTCCATTGGCATAGACAGCACCAGCTGAGCCTTCTTTTTGATGGAATCCCATCCCTTAATGATCGCAAGCTCTTCTTTAGCTTCGACCTGTGCCGCCGCATCCTCATCGAAATTAAATACAAGGTTCGTTGCTGAAACAGTTGTCAAGTAACCAATCAACGAAATAATAATACTAATCTGATTCTATGCGACGCCGCCAATATATAAATCTATTAGCCGCTGCGTGCGTTATTCGTTCGCGTATCCAACAACCAGCTTCTTCAATTAACTGCTAGACGTCCCTTGCACATGATTGCATGGATATTAGGGCGTTCTCGGGATTCTTAAGTACTGCGATGAGAAATATTTTTGATAGAAGAGTGGAATTCCTTCAAAAAATTTTCCAGAGCACTTTTCCCTATAGATATTCATGAGTCGTCCCTACCTTTTCTGAAATGTCTTTCAGAGTTATGACTGGGTTTTCATTCACCCATGAGCATACTTTAGCTTTTTGTTGTTGGAATAGTTTCGATTTCGTATCTCCCTCCGGCTGTGTTTGAGCAGCCAGTATACCTGAAGTATACGCTTATATGATCCCGTTAATTTATGTTATTGGAATCACTCGAATTCTCTTTTCATGAGGCCTTTGCTGGTTTCTAGATAATTCTCATTAACAGTTTTCCTTGTTTCTTCTGCGGTTTTTTTGACCATACTGCTACCACACAGCTGATATTTTTTAAACTTAAGAATTAAATACTTTAACAGGACTCCCTGAAGAAAGCACGCGCCTCAAAATGTCGAGGCGCAAAACAGATCGTTCGCGTTCATTTTATTCTGTCAATACAGAAGAACATCCTGATATACTCATAACATTTTAAAAGTGAGGGACTTGATCGAAATCCCTATAATAAATGACTTTTTTGCATTTCGCAATCAAAAATCTCTCACTGTATTTTATTGAACATCATAAAAATAATGATACGGGAGTAATATAACTCGATGAAATGAATAGACTAGGAATAACAACGCATGTGTAACTAAATATATCACCTTCCTCGCCAGTCTGGGACGAAACGCAAAGGCGGTACTTTCACTCTTGAAGGTCTTCTGGATAAAACTTCTGTTTTGACTATCTTGAACATATTCCTTCATTCGGTAAAATTCAACTTCATCTAAAGGATCTTTTTCCGGAATTGCCCTTCTCATATGATTTCGAGGTCTTCTTAGATACCGAAATCCTAATTTTATCACAAATAGCATGGATCCACATCAACTCGAGATATAGTACTTTGACGGTTCAAATAATGACTTTTCCAAACGAATAATGACATTTCCACCAAAATGTGGATCTCGACTTTCACAACTAAAAGTACTCTAATGTAAATTTCCAACAAAGGTCACACATAATGGGGTCTCGAGATATATCTAACCCTCTATATGCACATGCGAAAACTTTTACATACTTTTAAAATGTTTTGATAATATGGCAGCAGATTTTTGGCGCCAAAAATATTACACGTTAAAGCACATAGAATTTCAATTTTTATTGATGATAATACTCTAATGTAACTTCTGAACCAAAACCACATATTTGGGGTATTCGACTATCGAGGTTTCACCCTAAATCTCACACTTTACATTTACTCTTACTCATGAGAATACATCCGTGATGTATAACTAGAAATGATCATTTCATTACTGGGTTTCCCATCGGATATCGTCACCCATACTTTTCCTTAAATTCAATTGGAACTATATGATTTAAAAGAATGCGGTCAGTAGCATTTGATTTTGCGTTTCATTAACAATGTTTTTATGGGTGGCGATTCTAGAAGTACGTAAAGCTAATGCTAATCTACACATGCGTTAATCGTTGGGTATGTAATCGACATCTGATGTGTTAGTGTCTGTTACACTCCTTTCCATCGAACTAGGATCTCTAACGTAGCCTGGGAATATTGGTGCACGATTCCTGGTTGTGTTGATCTTCTGAGGAACTGGTTAGTATTGTCGCCATCGATACTTTCTTGATTGGCTTGCTTCGGTCTTCCTGGAAATTGTAAAAGTACGTAAAACTAATGCTAAAAACTGCACATGCGTTAATCGTTGGGTATGTAATCGGCATCTGATACGTCAGTGTCTGTTACACTCCTTTCCATCGAACTAGGATCTCTAACATAGCCTGGGAATATTGGTGCAGGGTTCCTGGTTCGTGTTGATCTTCGGAGGCCCTGGTTAGTATTGTCGCCATCGATTCTTTCTTGATTGGCTTGCTTCGGTCTTGCTGGAAAGCTAATCCACTCAGCTTCAGTGGTTTCATGTTGTATCTCATCATGTTGGTATTTTTGTTCAACAACTGGAGGATTTGAAGGTTTGCACCGATTCTGATGAATACGCACGGTCTTTCCGTTTATATCAACATCGAGTGTGGGGTATTCTACGTTTATTACTTTGTACGGTCCTCGCCACAATCTTGACAACTTATTTGTTACTCCGCCTTCATCCACAGGATAGTGCACCCTTACATAATCTCCTTTTCCAGTTTTCAGCTCATTCATTTTTCTGTTGTAGAAGTCGGCCTGTCGCTCCTGAGCTTTCTTCTGATCTAGTCTAACTTTGTTAAGTATCTTTGAAATTTGTGAATTTGACCACATCTCTGAGTATTTCATTTCAATTGTCGCTGAAGCGTCGATCGGGAGTCTTGGTGAACGTTTAAACATCAGTTCAAAGGGTGACACATTTGTTACTGTGTGCTTTACAGTATTATACGCAAATACCAGTGCAGGTAACCTTTCTTCCCATTCGTTGAAGGAATTAATACTTTTGCTAAGCATGTTGATGAGAGTGCGATTAAATCTTTCAACCAGTCCGTCTGACTGAGGATGGTATGCTGTGGTTTTTGTTTTGATGATTCCCAAAGTTTCGCAAACGTGTTTAACGAGCTGAGATTCAAAGCACGCACCCTGGTCAGTATGTAAATATTTTGGAATCCCGTATCTGAAGATGAACTGGTCAACGAATACTTTCGCAACTGTTTTAGCGTCGATGTTTGCCAAAGGATAAGCTTCGATGAATCTTGAAAAGTAATCTGATATTACTATAATATATTTGTTGCCATGCTTAGAAATTGGAAGAGGGCCTAGTATGTCCATTGCAACCCTTTCAAAAACATCTTCGCATTGGTTTTCAACCAGTTTTGCACGAATTTTTGGGCATGGGTTATCCCTTTCGTTACATTTCTTGCAGGAGTCACAGTATTTTTTAACATCCGCTCGTAATTTTGGCCAGTAAAATCTATTGACAATTGCATAAAGTGTACTACGGTAGCCCATATGTCCGTTTTCGTCATGACACAATTTAAAAATTATCGGTTGCATTACTCTGGGTACTACAAGTCTGAAAATTTGGGATTTTGTTGAATCATATCGCCGATACAGTATTCCATTTTTAACAACTAAATGCTTCGTTTGTCGTAAAAGGATGCATATTAGAGGGTCTTCGCCAACTTTTGCTTTACTGAGATTATTTATAAAATAATCCCTCAAAAACACTCCGATGATTGGGTCGTCCGATTGCATTGTTCTGATGTCGTTAGGAGAGAAGGTAAAATTTGACAATTCTTGACACTGTTTAACATCGTCAATCGCTGAACAATATCTAGAAAGGCAGTCTGCGTTTTGATGTTTAATTCCTTCTCGATGCTTTATTTCAAAATCATATTCGGAAATAAGATCAAGCCATCGAGCTAATTGACCTCCTATCTTTCCAGAAGATTGAATCGATTTGAGAGGCAAATGATCGGTTCGTAAAAGAAATTTGCAACCTAGTAAGTAAGGGCGGAATTTCTTAAAGGACCAAACGATAGCCATCAATTCCTTTCGAATTGTTGAATAGCGATATTCAGTATCGTTGAGACATTTGCTTGCATACTGTATTACCACCTCAGAGCCATCATCACATATCTGTGACAGAACTGAACCAAGGGCATAGTCACTAGCATCACAGTCAACCACAAACGTGCGTTTAATGTCTGGTAACCCAAGAATAGGAGGTAACGTCAACATTTGTTTCAGTTTTGCAAAACAATTGGAATGTTCTTGGGTCCATTTAAATTCATTGTTTGCTTTTGTAAGATTTCGGAGTGGCTTTTCATACATTGCGTAATTTCTAATGAACTGCCTATAGTAATTGCAGAATCCTAAAAATTGTTGCACCTGTTTCGGGGTCTTTGGGGTTTTCCATTCTTTTACAATTTTAGCCTTTTCAGGGTCAACCATAACCCCGTTTTTACCAACAATAAAACCCAGATAGTTTATCTCTGTCCTGAAAAATTCGCATTTTTTAGGTTTCACTTTAAGGCATGCCTTTCTAATTATTGAAAAAGTTTCTCTTAGGGCAGATAGATGATTGAGTTCGTTATCACTGAAAATAATTAAGTCGTCCAAGTAAACCAATAACGAAGCTTGATTCAGAGTCTTGAAGATATATTCCATCGTTCTCTGGAAGGTAGCAGGGGCGTTCTTCAAACCAAACGGAAGGACATTAAACTCATAAAATCCAATTGGCGTTGTGAACGCGGTTTTATGTTTGTCAGTTTCCAGAACAGGGATCTGCCAATATCCACAAGATAAATCAAGCTTGCTAAACCATTTCGACCCATGAAGTCGATCAAGGGTCTCATCAATTCGTGGAATCGGATATGCATCCGTCACGGTGGCACTGTTAAGCTTTCTGTAGTCTATGCACAACCGTACTCCCCCATCTTTTTTGGGTACCAAGACTATCGGTGAGGACCATGAGGATTGAGAGTGCCTGATTATTCCATTATCTATGAGTGTATCAATAAGAACTCGAAGTTCGTTGATCTTATGAATCGGAAGACGGCGATACGGCTGTTTGATAGGTTCTGAATCATTTGTAATAATTTTGTGCTCGAACCCGTTATAATGACCTACGTCAAACTCACTAACTGAAAAAATGTCAGAAAACTCGTTCAACAAATCTTTCAACTCTTCTTTTACCTGACATGAATTGTGACATGTGGAAATAATACGAGAAAAAATAATTGAGTAATCAATTAACAGGTTGTTAGCTCGTATATCATTCGCTGTATTGAGGGGAATCTTCACGCTCTTCATTTCTAAGAAATTAGTGTGATAATCAATATTAACTGAATTTTTAGCTAGAAAGTCTACACCCAAGATAAGAGGAAATAGTAGATTTTTAGAAACTAAAAATCGATGTGTTACACGCTGATTAAGAACTAAGATTTGAAGATCGATCTTTCCCATGATCTTGAGTGGATTACAGTTGGCAGTGAGAATTTTATCATTATAAGGAGAAAGTTGAAGGTTATTTAGATGACTGATAACGTCGTACCTGATGACTGACACAGAGGATCCGGTATCGATCAATGCATTCACGGTTTAAAATCTTTAATCCTCGTCTTGATAACAGTTGGGCCTGGCTTATCGTTACTGCCTCTTTAACCCGAGACGAAAGGGTTCCTAAATCGGCAGTCTTTGGCTAGGTGGCCTAGTTTCTTACATACAAAGCATCGACGTTCACTCGAGACTCCCATGCGGAGAATTTGCTCTTCAAAAGTTTTAATTCTCCGTTCAAATTATGAAATTGGTTTGTTTTCACCCCTTTTTGTCGTGTTTAATATGCAAATATTTTGACCCTTCCCCTTGTCAAAGCAGTCCTCGGTATTCTGCATTTGAGTCGCTGCCTAATCTGCATTCTAGAGATTGGAAAACATTGACTTAAGAATTTCTCTCTTCACCTGTGCATCCAAAAGCCTACGGGTGAAGTATGGAATAATTTGATCTTCACTGGCGTCCGGATAGACAACACAGTAGAGATTTCTGCAATTCAGCTGCATACTCCTCGATGGCTTCATATCGACTTTGGGAGCGAGACATAAGCTGTTGTTGCGTCTCCAACACCGATTTTTTCCTCTGTATCTCTTGCCAAGAAATTTGGGAATGTCTGGGAATGTTTTCTTAGTTAAAACGAGATCAGACCACTCTTCATATACCTTCTGATCCAAACTCACCAGCAAGTTTTTCTTCTCCACTTCTCCCAATTCAGGTTCACCAAAAACTAACATAAATTTTTCAAGCCATGGAAAAAAATTCATCTTTCCATCGAAAGGCTGAATACTTTTTACGTTGTTTTGAGACCACGCAACTCTAGAAGTACGTTAACTAATGCTAATCTACACATGAGTTAATCATTTTGTATGAAATGGGCATCTGATGCGTCATTGACTGTTACAGCGATATTAGGGCTCATAGTTGAAGAATACAGAAGGTAAATCCAGTAATGGAATAGTAATCTCTGGTTATATACCAATGATGTATTCTTATGAGTAAGAGTAAATGTAAACTGTGCGATTTAGGGTGAAATTTCCATACATTTCCAATCAGGTTTGAATTTATGATATTTCCTTCTTTATAATGACTTTGACTCAAAAAAGTGGTATTATGTCTACACAGCGGCTTAATCTCCACCATTTTCTGGATCTCTATTTCAACAGTTGAACAATACAATGAGTCAAGATAATCAATCAGGTAGACCAGAAGGAGCAAGCCAAGAAAATACAATCACAGCCAGTGTATTTTTTTTTAATTCCTAGAGAAAGACACGAAATTTCATGAATTTCGAAAAAGTAGAAATTATGAGGAGCATGATCAGGCGAGGAGCTACTACAAAAGAAATCGCCACTGATCTCAACATTTCGGAGAGTTCGGCACCCAACTACAAGAGGAAGATTGAAGAAGGGCAAAGCGTTTTGATTTTTCCCAAACGGAAAAAAGAAAATAGACAAAGAGAAGAGTTGTCTTCAATGATTAATCGAATTGTTTCAAACAACAACTCAGTTACTCTAGGAGGAATCCAGTCACACCGCCAAGAACAGGGCATAACGAGAAGTGTCCCGTCTATAAGTAAGATGTTAAAGGAGGAGTTTTTTACCAGGAAAAGACTTCAAAAGGTCCCTCTAGAGAGAAATAGTCATGGTAATCTGGACCTGAGACAAAATTATTGCAGGTAGATCTCCAACATATCCGATGACAGGATATTATTTATAGACGAGACCGGGATAAATCTGCACACAAATATCCACTATGGATATTCTCCAGCAGGGTTGACTGCAACTATTTCTGAACCAGCCAACAAAGGAGTGAATATATCAGTTTTAGTGGCGATAGCACTTACCGGCGTGGTACATTATATGATAGTGGATGGGGCCATTGATGGTGAACTATTCAGAGACTTCATGACGCAATTAGGGCGAATGAATTCAAATGTATCCAACGTTTACGTGATGGATAACGCAAGGATCCATAAATCAAGAGTGGTATCCGCGTACTTACAGGAGTCAAATATGAGGGTAGAATTTCTACCTCCATATTCCCCATAATTAAACCCTATCGAGGAGTATTTTTCGCACTTCAAAAATCTGATTCGTCAAAGGAAATCTCAATCAACCACAAGACAAGAACTTAAAGGAATTACCAGAGAAATTTTGACGAATGACAAGGAATTTTCCATGGTTGATTTTTAGGCATATGCAAAGATTCGTTGACTGTGGCTTCAGCCGATAGAAATTATAATATTGGAAAATAGTTCAATTTTCGTCGCCTTTATTTATGTTTTTTAATTCAAAGATCAACTCGCTTAAAAAGTAAAAATCCTGACATTTATAATAAAATATCGCCGGTTCTGAGTTACGTTAACCAGTTTTCAATAAAAATAAATGGCATTATTTTGAAAACAATGTATAAGTTGACTCATCTGAGTTAATAGGTCCACATGTATTCGAACACCTCTCCCCCTCAATAAATGTGATTTTAGTTTGGAAGTTTCATTAGAGTATTCTCATCAATAAAAATTGAAACTCCGATGTGCTTTAAAATGTAATATTTTTGGCTCCAAGTCTGCCTCCATATAGTCAAAAAAGTTAAATGTGAAAATTAGCGCATGTCATATAGAGGGTAACATATATCTCGAGACCCCCATTATGTTTGATTTGTGTTGGGAATTTGCATTAGAGTACTTTAAGTGGACAAAGCCGAGCCCAACATTTGGCTATAAATGTCATCATTCGCTTGAAAAAGTCATTATTTGAACCGTCAAAGCACTGTAATAGTCTTTGCAATCGATTTAATTAAGTCGCCACAAATCAAAAATTAATTGTGAGTGGTATAGTTAGTCTTTTTGTCAACTTCCATTTTTTATACAGTCGATCTAAAAATTATCAAGTAAACCAATAGTGGAAGACTTGAGAAACCGTATTTGTCCTAAAATCGATTGAGGATTGCCTCAACAATTGATGGAATGGCTGTGAGTGAGTCAAAAAAGGAGAGTATTTTTTTTTCTTTAAATTTGTTCGAAATTTGCAAAATTCCACAAATCCTATATTTAGAACAAACTATCTGTGAAGGTATTCTATGTATGGTAGTGGTTTGTAATTATTCTCGATTCGACAAAAAACAAAATTAAAATCAATACATCCATGGTCCGATTGGCTTGCAAACCTTTTTTTTCATTCGTTTTCACAGCCTGATTCATGTTTAATAACAAACTATATATAAGTTTTTCACTTTGTTAATTCATAAAAACATCCGAATGATCTATAAACTTAAAAAGATGACAAATAAATGTTAATTATCCCGCTCATGCAATTATTTTTTTAGTGGTGGCAATATTTATTAAATCGATGGCAAAGATCATTAAATAGATATAAACCCCTATATTTGGTCATAGTTATCATACACCTTTGACCAGCCAATTTTCCACTCTGCGGCGATGCGGCTGAAATTGTTTGATAAATTTTAACTTTTTGAAATTAATTTATCAAATTTGAGCTTAAATGGAGAATAATATAAGCGATCAACCAGAGATGTACTTTTTGAGTTTTATTAGAACAAGACGAGTTAACCAAACAGTGTNTGCCGGGTAGATTCCTCTTTCTTCAAAAATGAAATCATTATCTTCGATTTAGCGGGCGGCGGCTGAAGGGGAGGAATCTATGATTTTCGATAGGACGACAACACGCGAGCCTTGAAAAACAAAGGGATCCGCGAAGACTGCTGTGTCTCATCCCATTTATTGGCCGAGCCGTTTATTTCGAAGGCGAACAGCCAGTTGTCCACATCGCTGAAATCTTCAATGTCTTCGAGCTTGAAGTATCCCACTGCTGACACCATTTGTGGAATATAATAATGCTTAATCCTAATCTAAGAATAATCAAGATATAGCGCACTACAATGGACATAGCACATTAGATGGCTTTAAGACGCCTGACATGGCTTTGTGTGTATAATCTTTGAATAATTATGATCATTTCAAATGATTTGCGATTTGTCCGATTAGAGCTATCATGTAAACTATGTCACACCATTATATATCCTCAAATACCTGGTGATTTATTCAACTATACAAATGACTAGAAATCAAGATCTTACCTCTAAATAATGGAAAACGTTAGCCTATTGTATGTGAACCCAGTCAGTCCGATTCTGACTGAAATAGTCATTGTTTCGAGTTTGATTTAGAAATAAAATCAGTTTCTAGAAGCATGGATATTAACATTTAAAATAATGTATAATTGTAACGATTTTACTAAAAATCGTAGTTGAAGATATTTAATGGCTGAAAAACATGAGAAATATTTGATGACATGTTACAAAACACAAATCGCAGTGGTTTAATTTTGGCCACACAAAAGTTGTCAGATAGTGTGCGGTATTCTTACGAAAATCTAAATAACAGGTACGATGATGTAAATGGTGAATCTTTTTGATATTATACCACTAGAATTGCTAAATCATGGAGAATTTTCAGCCATAAATTACACCAAAATCACAAATATTTACAATACTTTTACACACAACTTTTCAAACATTGTAAGTATTTTTGTCTAACGATATATAGAATGTCATAGATGATTTCTAAACTTGTTACATACTGAGATATCACCAAAACAGGATTGAAGAAAACTGGTTTCTATATGAAGAAAAAATCTTTGGTCATGCGTGTTGATAACCGAACTGCCGTTCTTTCAAATATTAATGAATAAATCTGCATATGCGCAAAATTTCAGTGTTTTTTAACTTCGTTTTCATGGTTTATCCGAAGAGAATATGGTAACATTTGATGACAAATGCGATGATCTAAACACCAATCAACTGTGTAAAGCACAAACGCATGCCTATTAATTACATAGATTATTCTTCTGTGCTCTCATTGCATATAATTTATCATGATAATATAAATTGCCACTTCAGAACGTTTACCATTCAAGCTAAATAGACTGGCAATTTCTCAATGGATTCACATGGCTAAATACTCAAAGGCAAGTTGACATTTCAGGTAGTTTATTAGCCCTGGATTCTAATTCATGTACTTACACCATTTTCCGTTCAAGATGTCCTATTTTCCGACGTGGACATTCAAATGTTCTTTATTTTGTATTTTTATTTTAAAAAAGTTAAAGAAGTTTATAGATTCTATTTTTTAGGGTCGTGAAAATATGGGGTAAGACTTTCAGGTCTAATGTGAGCAGTGGGTTACTGATAGTCGCCTGCATCTAAGATGTTTCTAATAATAAAAAATGACAATTTGGAAATTTTGAATGTCAAGCGAAAAGCCAGACATCTAAAACGGAAAATGATGGAATGAAAATAACTATGATTTGTATATCAGGTATCTAGTTTTTCCTTACCACTAGAATAATCTGAACTTTTTTCATATTCCCTGTTATACTATTTGTATTCTTGGAAGATAAACTCATAAAAACTCATCCTGGTTTGAAGCTAAAATATTAAACGGACGTATTACGGTTAATATTAACTGCCGATAATACCAGTGCAAATACAATACTCCAATATCTTGTGAAATGTTTTTCCATATAATTTAACTTAAATCTAGCATTCAGTGTAAAAAATGTTGGCAAATTTGAATCTAAAACGTCTTTTATTTTTTACTGGGTTATGATATCGTGTAAACCAATAGTAGTAAACCCTCATATACCACGTGAGCAGTTTTTGCGTTTGCGGTTTAAATATAGAACACATTTAACATATTTAAATCTGTGAATTCACAGCTTCAAGAAACTGATAAAACTAGTTTCGTATTTATGTTGTTAATTTATTGTCAAAGTCGAACTACTGTTTTATAATCTATTGATTAGATAATTTCAGTATGTTTTGTACACCTATTCATAAAAATGACACTTCGTTAGCATATTTACTGATATTTATGCCGTTTTAACAAAGTTAATATCCTTAGTTTAAGATATTTGAAACCGCGAAGTATTTAACAGGATTAATAGTCATTAAATTTCAAATATTGAGAATGATAACACAACTTTTTAGAATAATTGTTTGAAATTATACACATTGAACAAAAACATCGAAAAACCATGATGTATGAAAATCGAATTTTAAAAAAAAGCCTTTCTAATTTTAAAAGATGTAAATAATGAAATGAAATATATCAATACGATTTCAAAAGTCCTGTTGTTGTATGTAAAGCGCACCGCACAGCCGCCTGTCTGATTCTGCGTATCAAATACTCGAAGGTAATCTAAAATAATCGTTTTTATTCGTTACATTTTCTCCCCGCTTAGTTTCTTGTTGCCGATTCCTTTCTGCCTTCAATCTCAACCTCTCCGACCTCCGTGGCAGCGACGTTTGTTCTGCATCGTCAACACTTGGTGCTGTTTTCTCTATATGTCCATCAACGTCGTTTAGAAAACTATTCCCTCTTTGAATCTATGTTTGGTTAGGTTCGGATTTGTTCTGACCGTCATCATCACACAAAGACAGCGGTGGCACCTGACCTATCTTTCCCTTTATACTTTGAGTCTCCTCACACTCTCTTTTTCGCAAGTCATCTGCGTGTTTTCGTTCTGTGTATCCATCTGTATCAACTGAGTAAGATAATGGACCTGATCTCGCGATGACTTCTCCTGGTATATATTGATGTTTATCCTTTTTAAACACCCACACTTTTTCGTTTGGTTTAAACTCCCTGTGCTGTGATGATCGGTCATGATACTGTTTTTGCTTGAATTGTGCATGCAGCATAGATTCGCGAATATTTGGACGCATGTTGTTCAACGAAGAATTGGTCTTTCGTCCTAACATAAGTTCAGCTGGAGAATGCTGAGTGGAGGTGTGAGGAGTATTCCTCAAATTGAACAGAACGCGATTTAAACATTCATTACGATTTCTTTTTGATTCCCTTTCGGCGTTGTACCTTGCTTTAAACGTTCGAATCACCCTCTCGACTGCACCATTACTTCGGCTGTGATATGGAGTAGTGCAAATATGTTTAATTTGTCGTTTACTACAAAACTCTTTGAAGATTCCACTGGTAAAGCAGGTCCCGTTATCTGAAACAATCATATGAGGAACGCCAAAGCGTGCAAAACAAGAGTCAAGCATAAGGCAAACATTGTACGAATTCGGCGAGTCTGTATGGAATATTTCCATCCATTTTGAGTAGGCGTCAACCAACACAAACCAATATTTCCCATCGAAGGGTCCTGTGAAATCAATATGGAGTCTATCCCAAGGTTTTTCAGGCACGTTCCAACAATATAGGGGAGTTTCTGGTGCTTTTGCACGGAATTTTTGACAAGCCTGACAACAATCAACAAAATTTTCAACATCTTTTGTTATGCCTGGCCACCATACATACATTTTAGCATTTGACATCATGGCACTCCGACCAGGATGTCCCTCGTGTAATATATTTAATATATTTCGTCGTAATTTTTCAGGTATGATCATACGATGGCCGAACATCATAATACCCTCCTCAATCGATAGGTGATCTCTTACTTCATAATACGGCCAGTATGACCTATCCAGATGAGGTTTGTAAGGCCATCCTCGAATAACAAAGTCAATAACTTTTAAACAAGTTTTATCTTCCTCGGTATATTTTTTAATTAGACTCTTAGAATAACAGCTTCCTTCAAAATGAATGGCTCGAACCTTGTTATTTTCAATTTCGTCATCATCATCATCGTGTTTTTCATTTTCCGACGGTAATCGAGAGAGAGAGTCCGCGATTCTGTTTGATTCACCAGATTTGTACAGGATGTCGTAATCATGACTCCCCACTTGCAATGCCCAACGTTCTAGGCGAGAAATTGCAACGGCTGGTAATGGGCGTTTGGTTGAAAACAAGTATTCCAACGGTTTGTGATCAGTACGTATTGTAAATTTACGACCGTAGATATATTGAGTAAATTTTCGAAGTGCAAACACAATTACTAAAGCCTCTCTATCGTTGCATATTTATTTTCACAATCCGTGAATGTTCTAGGAGTTAAGCTTATTGGATGCTCAACACCATCTTTGTTCGTTTGAAGTAAAACTGCCCCAACCCCGTTTGCAGATGCATCGGTGTCAATTATCAACTTTTGAGTGGGGTTATAGTGAGCCAACCATTTGCATCCCTGTAACTTTTCCTTCACATTCTTGAATGCTTCCTTTTGTTTGTCCCCCCATCTCCAAGGTGTATCTTTCCTTAATAAAACATACATATCTGCAGCTAATGGTTGTAGCATCGGTATGAACCGATTGTAAAAATTCACTGATCCAAGCCATGATTTTAACTCCTTGGTGTTTGTTGGGGGTGGCATTTCCAATAAGCATTTTATGTTTGATCCATCTGGATGGATTCCATACCTATCAATTTTGAACCCAAGATAGATTATGGATTCCTTGAAAAATTTACATTTCGACATTTGGGTCGTTAACCCGACCTTCTCCAATCTCGAGAGGACCGTTTCAATATTTCTCAAATGTTCTTCATCATTGCGACCTGTTATAATTATGTCATCTAGAAAGCACGACACATGATCCAAATCCTGTAATAGTGAGTCCATGGTTTTTTGAAACAATGACGGGGCAATTGAAACTCCAAATGGCAGTCGTGTATATTGGAAATATCCCATATGTGTGGCAATAACTAAATAATGCCGATAATTTTTGTGAATTCTCATTTGCAAATACGCATCTTTCAGGTCAATAATTGTAAAACTGGTCCCACCATTCAGCTTAGAAGTTATCTCCTCAAAACGAGGAATTGGATAATTGTTTGTTTGTAAGAATTGGTTTATTGTAACCCGGAAATCACCACAAATTCGAATGCCTCCGGTGGCTTTCCTCACGATGACGATTGGAGATGCCCATGGGATTGGGGTAGTTGTGGGATCAACGGGTTCCAGCACTCCATCTTGAACCAAGCAATTTATTTCAACCTCAACTTCACTTTTGAGTGCAAAAGGAACAGGTCTTGATTTCCAACATTTTGGAGTCGCATTTTCGTGGAGATAAAGTTTAACTTCTAGTTCTTTAATCAGACCGAGCTCATTAGAAAAGAGTTTAGATCTTCTATCCAATAATTCGTGTAACTTAATTTTTATATTATTGATCTTCATGGAACACTGTTCGGGGATATCTTCTCGGAACTTCAAATGTATTTTAAACGCGTTCAACCAATCTAAGCCAAAAATTGGAGTATCCTTCTGCTTGGTTACGCAAATTGGCAACTCTTTTGAGATGTTCCCTACCTTGACTTTTACCATTGAATATCCGGCTATAGGTATGCCATGACCCATATAGCCTGATATCTTGGCTCCTAGGCCATTCAATGTATAATTCAGTGTGTAACCGAATATATCTACTCGTTCTACGATAGTCTACGATAACTAACGGGATTAATTCACGTTACATTTCTCCCCCCTCCGAACTTCGGGAGATAGCTTGTCAAACACTCTTTATTCTCCTACCGGACATGTATCGCTCGTTTATCCTCTCGAAGGACGTCGTACCTTGGGTCTATGTGATGGGCTTTGAGTCTGTTGTGATGAATTAGGAATTGCTTACCCGTTGCGTTATATAACAGGTACGTTCCTGGTGTTTGCTCCTTGACAATCCTTATTGGTTGGCTATATCGTACCGATAGGGCAGACGGGGTCGCATTTCTAACCCGAACCCAGGATCCTGGCCAAAACGTGTTACTGTATGTGTTGTCATAATAATGATTATATTTGCTCTGGCTTGCCGCTATTTTCTCTTTAGCCCGACTCTCGATGTCCCTTACTTTTTTCTCTAACTCGTCGGTAAAAGTGTGCAAATTTTCATTCCTACTTTTGTCTGTCATTTCATGACTGTTGATTGTTCTGGGCTTTCGACCGTATACAAGTGTAAAGGGGGTCTGCAACGCTGTATCGTTAACTGTGGTGCGTATAGTCATCAATGCCAAGTCGATTGATTCGTCCAATTCCGTCTTTTTCTGGTTCATGATGTTTCTTAACAGTTCTTTAAGTGTCCGTATGGCTCGCTCAGCTATTCCGTTGCCTTGTGGATGATATGTGGTGCTGTGGGTTTTGTGGATACCAAAAATCTCACACGTATATAAGAATAACAGCGACTCAAATTGCCTGCCCTGGTCTGAGTGTAACGATATGGGAACACAGAACCTACATACGATTTTATCAACTACTAGTTTGGCTGCGGTCTCTGCTTTCATATCGGGTACGGCAAAGGCTTCTATCCATTTCGTCATCCTGTCCACAAATATAAGAATATACTTGTTCTCCGACGGCGTCTCCAGCAATGGCCCTGTAAAGTCCACATGCCAGCTTGAGAACGCTTAATCTACCGGTATCGGTTGTAAGGGGAATTTACGGTTCGGGTTCTCAAGCCTATTTTGGCCACATACCTCACAAGCTTCAATAACTCGAGACATCGTCTCATGCATTCCGGGCCAGTAATAGTTTCTATGGGCCATTTCCAAGCATTTTGTGACTCCTGCACGTCCACAATCTATATCGTGGATCCGTTTCGAAAAATCAATTGATTTGGATTTTGGGACAACCATTCTCGATTTACGTTTCGATCTCAGTATCAATATCCCATCCTCCCCTCTATAGAGGTTTTTTCGCTTTTATCGAAGAGCTGAATAGAACTGTATATCGAACATGCTGTTGTCAATATGTCCGTTGTCGACGCCTATCATAAAATCAGAAAATATAGGATCAGAAGATTGCCAGATTGATATCTCGGGGGAGAGCTTTACGTCAATGGTACTGCATATTCTCGAAAGGCCATCGGCGACAACGTTTAATCGACCAGGGATGTGTAAAATCTCAGTTGTATTCCTGTAGTATCGTTAACCATCTCGCGCGCCTACCATGACTATCCTGAAAACTCGCCAAATACTTAAGTGGGTTATGATCCGTATGAATGATAAACTTCCGCCCCAGCAAGTAGTATCGCAACTTTTTAACAGACCAAACGATTGCCAACATCTCTCTATCAATTGTAGAGTAGTTAGCTTCAGAGGCGCTCAACTTTCGGCTGGAAAATATAATGGGTCTCTGTTCGCCATCAATAAGCTGAGATAAGCTAACTCCGATGGCTGTATTTGACGAATCTGTGAAAAGGTGAAGAGGTTGTTCCGCTACGGTGAATCTGAGCAATGGCATGTCAGATAGGCATTTCTTTATATCCCTGAAAGCTTTTTCACAATCTGGTGACCATACGAATTCCGTGTATTTAGACGTGAGCCGATATAGACAAGTTGCGATCGAAGCATAATTTCTAATGAATTTCTGGAAGTAGCCACTGAAACCCAGGAAACTTAACAACTCATTTCGATTTTTGGGTGGTTTGATCTCGCTTATACACATTTTAGATTTTGGTATGGCTTTTATCCCCTCCCTTGTGATCTTATGCCCTAAGAATTGTATTTCTGTTTGGAAGAAGTCACACTTTTCTCTGTTAACTTTAAGTCCAGCATTATCTAACATCTTCAGGACTTGTTTAATGTGATCATAATGGGAATCCGTATCCTCGGAAAAAATGATTATACCGTCCAAGTATCCTAGTGCATGCTTAACGTCTTTTAACGGCATATCAATTAGGGGCTGACAGGTCGACGGGGCACCATTCAACCCTAACCGGCATAACCGTAAATTCAAATATCCTGTATCCGAGTCCCAAGCTAAAAGCTGTCTTACAAATATCTTCTCGCTTGACCGGTACCTGCCAATAAGCTGCTCGAAGGTCCAGCGTCGAGAATATTTTAGACCCCTCTAATCTCTCGAAATGTTCTTCGATTTCGGGTAGCGGGTATTTTGATGGTGTTGTGACCCTGTTGAGCTCTCGGTAGTCGACAGCGAATCTTCTTTCGCCGTTCTTCTTGAAGGGCATTGTGACCAGGGATCGCCAATGGGTATTGCTTTGCCTTATGCTTCCGGTTTCACGCA
>JWZT01003132.1:13796-27064 GCA_000827895.1 Thelohanellus kitauei | reverse complement strand
AGTTTTTCTTGAAGGCATCTGACTAGTCGGAGTCTTCCTCGAAACCTCGAACTTTCAACTTTATTTGGAAGCGGCACAGATAATTTATCCAATCCTCCTCGTCTTCCTCGAACTCACCAAATTTAAGGTCGTAAAATCTTGAAAATGAATTTTTCTCCTTCGTCGCCATATGACACGCGCACCGCACAGCCGCCTGTCTGATGCTGCGTATCATATACTCTAAGGTAATCTAATGTAATCGTGTTTATTCGTTACATTGTAATTAGGATTTATTTCAGATAATTATTATTTTGACAAAGAAGAAACCATCTGAATTTCCACGCAGGAGACTAAGAAATATTTTGTTCATGAATTGATCAAGTATTGAGTTTTGAAAGATCAATCTCGCGGATCTTATAAATTATAAATTTTATCAAACATATATTCATCATGTTTTATCGTTCAATATTTTTATAATAAAAAGAAATTAAATTACAACAGGTCGATGTATTTAGATTTAGGCACACAAACATGACAAAAGTACGATAAAAAATTATATCGCATGTCCAAAATATTATTTTGCTATTTCATCAGTAAAACTGTAATTGATATTGCCGACATTATACCTCATCGTGATTATGTTATTTGTAGCCTTCGTGATAATATTATTATTTGCAACGATACTAAAATCATCTGTAGGTATATAGATGCGAAATATTCCTTGTTTCAGAAATATTTATCATTCAATTATCTGTTTTGATATTGCAAACACATTCATTTGGTAACATTGTGCACCCTGAATACACCATTTTCAGTCCAAAATAGCCGACATTCAAAGCTTCCGACATTGTATTTATAAGTTAATTGATATATATATCGGTTCTACCTTTTAAGGATGTGATAATATTCATTAAGATCCAAGAGTGGCATATGTGTTGTAGTTGGCTGAGATTTTATATCGCCTAATAGCTAAGAATCTTTCGAAAATTTACTTTTAAAAATAAATTTAATATCGGAACATTTGAAAGGCATCATTGGAAAGTCGGCTATTTTGTACAATAAATGGTGTATTACCTGCATATTAATACTAATTGATATGTATAAAGATAACCCAGATCTTGTGTCAACAGTTTCTCATAAAAATCTTTAAACGTTGGCAGTAGTTCTTCGATGATAAATCCTCATATTCCTCCTTTTTAAATAGTTCTGTATCCAAATACTTTATTATAATGTTTTAAACAGTCGATTTTGGATGATTTTCACATTCTAGCACGCTATTATACTGTTCTCTATTTTGATGCTCATCAAGTTGAAAATTTTTTGCTTCATTTTTGATTATCATAGCATATCAAACATGTTCAAAAAAAGCTGCCCTGTCTATCAGAATAATAGATATGTTATATAAAATTATATGAAAAAAGGTTTATTTTCGTTAATTTAGTTCATTTAGATGTGGCAAAAAACACCGAAATTTTGAAAGCAGCTCCAAAAATACTTGTTTAATTATTATCGCATCATACTTAATAACAACAATGATTTTACTATTCAAAATGGTATTAGTTCGATTTCTTAAGGGTATCTTGGATAATTTTTAAAGATCGTTCAACAGATTGAATGAGTTTCTAGATTTTTATGAGTAAATCAACGATAACCTTATGAATGGAATGATTAGTTGGTATATTAGCTTTAATATTATCTTGAGAAACCCAGAAGATATTTACTTTGACATCTTTTTACAATTTAGAATCACGAGTTTCGTAATTGTGCGACGTTTCTTCCATGACTATATTTGTTAATCTTTCTCCTGAAAAGATCATTATATTCAGTTTTAATAAAGAGCCTTTCATTTGTGTCATGACCTCAATGAAAGCTCGAATATGAAATAATCGATCGCTCTAAAAGATCATTCGTTCAATAACTATTCTTTTGAACGCATATGCATCATTTATACTACTTGATAGATTAGATCAATAAAAAGTCAACGGCGGTTAGATACCAATTGTTGAATTAATAACATTTTTTTAAAGATGTTTGAAATTTAAAAAAGGCGCGGCTATGACCCGATAGTTTGTATTCGTATCATCTTCAGCTGGTATTTCGATAATGTAGATTTCGTTAGGAGAGTTATCAGAATGTTGCTCTATTAAATTATTATATTTGCATATGACCGTTTACTTTCTTTTAAAACTAAGTAATGCGCGTATCTTTCAAAATAATTTTCCTTTCAATCGACTGATGTTTAGTTTTGACTTTTTTTGCAAAAACAATATTTTGGAAAACATTGTGTGTTCCTTCAAAAATACTAAGTGTTTTGAGACTCGACTTAGCGGCAGATGGCAGAAGCATAAAACTCTATGCTAAACTCTGACGCCAAACACTACTGAGTTGAGGATTATGCGATTAAACGCTATTCGCCAACCCGGTATAGCCAAAAATTAATGCTACGACATAGTTTATTCATGAACAGAAATGGATAAATTAATTTTTTGATAAACACATGTAATACCATGATCATCAACATTTTATTAATTAATAGCTTCCACCTCCCTCAATACACCACGAGGTTATACAGATTTATTTTCAAACTTCACGCCGATCGAGGAAATTTTTCATAAAAAATTGTCAGAAATAAAAAGTAAAAACTCCGACTGATTGATTTTTTACATGTGAAAATGCTGCAAACATTCCACTCTAATTATATTCTTATGATTATCAAGGGATAAAAATGGAACTAAAAGTCACGGGATTCTCTGTAAGTCAACACGTTGGAACTCTCCCTCAATTCGATAATAATTTGTTTGGGTGCACAATTATGATTTCAAATTGTAGTTTAATTGTTACAGCAACCCCAAATCTCTTTCGAACGGGCTCTTTTGTCCTCAAACTCTAATTTCTTTTCGCGTAGACATTAAATGTCTCATTTACACTTGTTTGTAAATTTAATTACAGATTTTGTAATATGAATTGACTATTTTTCCATCCATATACGGACTTCAATTTTTATAAATCCAAGTGCAAAAATTTAACTCACAGAACCAATGGCACGTATTTTATGATATATGAGACGTAGGCTGCCATCAAAACACGTACGTTCTATGTTTTACTCTATTGGAGAGGTAAAGCTTTTACATTTGTGAACACAGATTGAGGTTTCAAAGAAATGTTGATTTTATTTCCAACTATTGGCGACAATTTTATTTGAAAAAACTTCAGCAAAAAAATTTGTAGGAACAAAATGTTAAAGATTAATAGAATATAAATATCCCTCTTTACTAAATCCTATGTTGGCGAATCTTATCAAGTGACGAAGTACCTTCACGATTAAATGTTGCGCATTATTGTAAAATTCTTGAGGGTATATTTTTATTAGATTTCAATATGTATTCTTTGCTCTATATGGCCTTAGTAGGCATTTAAGCTGTTAAAGTATTTATCAATGGGGGTTCGCGGAGGTGATTAAGACAGCGGAGATTAGAGTTGAAGAGTAGAATTATGAACCAGCGTTGACACGGTGTTTCATTTATGGTTTGGAGAATTATCCATCGTAAATTTTTGATAAATTAGAGTTGATTTAGCTTAATTTTATTAAGATTTATAGATTAGCTCGCCACTAATTGAACATATTCGTGATAAAAAATATACAACGCCAGAAAATGATAACCACGAAACAAAAGTATTGATTCCCGTTAAGCTGGCACACAAATCCATGGAGCCAAACCTATTGACGCATAGTCAAGGTGATGGCTGGTGTAAAGGCTATCTATAGTCTTGACGATATTTTCTAGTCTATCATCAGAAAAATTAGAGATCATTATGCAGAAACTTCGCCTCAAATCATAATTAAAATAATTATTCTCTTCTTTGGTGAATGTCACGAAGCTTTGTTCGGGTAAACGACTCCTCTCAAGATACAAGAAATTAAAGAATCCGCGTTTTGATATACCTTGTTAACTGAGACGAGAAAAGACTGCTCTGCGGTTACAAGACATAATGGAATACAACTAGAGTGGTTATTGATGACAACTCTTGCTATCGGTTAATTTAATTGGACACTTGTAATATTATATTTAAATTTTCACACTCACCAATTATTTATTTAAGGACAAATTGAGAAATATTTCGGTAGAGGCAATTTTTTAATTATTTTGTCCTCTTTTTTACACTTTTCATCTGCTCATGTTTTAAGAAATTCATAAGAAGTCGTGTCTTTCTCTTAAAAATTAAAAATATACTTTGTCTAACCTTCAGTTTTCATCAGTCTCACTTTCTTTAAGGAGTCGTTTTCAGAATTAATTTTGTTTGATGTANCCAAATGTTCATGTAAGGGCAAATTGAAAAATATTTCGGTAGAGGCAATTTTCGTTTGATTTTCTCCTCTTTTTTTACACTTTTCATCAGCTCAAATTTTAAGAAATTCATTAGAAATAGTGTATTTCTCTTTAAAATTAAAAATATATTTAATCTAAACTTCAGTTTTCATCAGTCGCACTTTCTTTGTATGAGTCGTCTTCAGAATTTATTTGTTATGATATATCAACCGAAGTAGCCTCATTGCTATTTACAAAATCCTCTATTAAAAATACGAACCCAGAACATTGTAGTCGAACTCCACGTGTGGTCATAAATGTCATTATAGATGAGTTAACACAGTGTAAAATAAGGTGCATGTGCATCCGATGGTCACTATTTTCTCAAATGTCCTCAAACTAAGTTATTTAAGTTAGAAAAGCTACATTATTGTAATTTTAAAGTAAAAAGGGAGTCTATATTAGAGTGAACATTGACAATTAAATTTTGAAAACTATTGTACAATGATGGGGTTCGCCACTCATTTTTGTTTTTCCTTGAAATGAGTTTCAGTCCGCATACTTCTAAAAGATTATGTGTGGAAAGCACCTTGTTTTATAACAGCCATAACTTGATTCTAAGATATTGGATCTCGTTATTAAATACATTCCTCCAGACCTTAATCACTCTTATGACAATATTCCACATATAAGCGAGCATTCGTAGCCAATATAAGTTTATCAAGGAGGCTTCCTTCCTACAAACGAAAAGATAGGCCAGAAATACTTATTATTTGTTTATTATGACCCAGATATCTCTGGCCACGAGTCCTGAATTCGTCTGATAAATTCATATAGCTTTAAAAGGATTGGGACCTGTCTACCATTCTGCATCAATAATACTGCTGTGTAAAAAACGTTATTTTGTAAAAAGTACGAGGCATTTAATGACAACGACTTCAGCAACTCTCAATCTTGAAGGGGTAAACAGGTTATGCCTCGAATGATGACGGAACATTAAAGTTTTAAATTATTAAAACAACAAATACGTATATATACACGTACTTATAGGATATCGCATTTGCCTTTTGACCTTTTTTTTAAGTACTTCAAAGGTTTGTAGTGCTCTAGCCCATCGAGCTGCTTTAGATTAAGAGCAAAGGGTCGCACCTCTCGGATCAAGGTAGCCGCGTCAAGCCAAGACATGCCCGCATCGATGAGCGCAAGAGCTACGATCGTTGGCGCTCTAATTATTTTCGAATCGCGTACCTCCCAAAACTCCCAAGGCAATGCGTCGCGATGATAGATCCGGGGGAATTTTTGGAAATGAGGTCCACTTCCTTTAACCATTTTTTTATAATAAATTCATCGGGAAAACTTCCTTCACGAAATTCTAACTCCTGAATAAATTAAAATAATTTTGGATATAATAAAACAAAAAGTATTTAATTTATAAAATCTACCAAAGATATATTTTTCGAGTTTATATACGCAATAAAGTTCATAAAAACATAAAATCTGTTGTTTATTGAAAATATTGTTTCACGTGAATTTCCGGGATGTATGTGTATGAGGAAATATTAAATTATTCCAATGAACTCATTACTTATCGCTGGGGATTGAATTACGGCTATAAAAAGACAATTTTACGGATTACACAATCAATTCTCTACCCACGGCGATGCATCCAAAAATCAGAGCGCCATTTCTTAGTTATAAAATTTTTCTGCCATATTAGCCGAATAAACCCATAGTGCCACCCTAAAGAGTGGTCAAATGTCTGTGTAATCTGTAAAATTCGCGTTTAAGCATTTTATCTTCGAATATCAAATTTACAATCTAAATCTTTGTCTCAAGACTGGAATACAACATCGGAAGTCACTACAGAAGTCAGTTCCTCTGCCCTTTGGGAACGAGTAAAAATTTTAAAACGAAAAAACGACTTCTGGTTTATACAATCAAGTACATATGATTATTAACGATCCATATGATAGAATGAAATACGTTACAGATTTCTAAATAATATTAAAACTTTAGTTCGGCATTTCATATAAAGATTTTTTTGAAAATCAGTCTATTCGATTTAAATTTAGGATTCTAAATTTGTTTGTATATTTATTTTTTGGTCGTTCGTATGTATGTAATGGGAAACTCAAGACATGAACGCGTGGACGGAAAATATCAAATAATACAGAGTGTTTGGGTCAACTTTTACAGAATCTATTGAAAGCGGGCCTGAACAATCATCAAAATGTGATTTACATTATTTCGACTAAAACATGAATTACTATTTCTGAAGTTTATATTGGGTTCAAAATATTGGCATTATTTTTGAAAATAAAGCTTGATAAAAGGGCAACTCTTAATCTTAAAATCAATATCAAGAGGGAATAGTTAAGAAACCTTATCTGTGCTAATCTTGTTGATGATTATTGTCTCAATATCTGGATGTAATTGAGAAGATTCATGTTATTTACTAGAGGAAATATTGCTAAACAACCAGTGAATTCATCAGCCCTCTTTTACTTAGAGAAACTCCAAAGAACTGGCAAAACCCTCTTCTCGTGAGGGTTAAAACGCACAAATTGCCTTTGCTACAAGGGTCATAGGGTAGAAAAGAAAAACCAATTGACCCCAAAAAATTATAAAGGAGACACACCATTAACGTCTATTAAAAAATGATTAAAGAGTTAAAATGGGAGAGTAAATTAACTCAGAAATTAAATATCGAGATTAATGCGTAAAATAAAAAAATGACTAATTATCCTATTTTCTGAACCAATTTTAAGACAAAGTGGTTAAAAAATAGCCTAATATGATAAGCTCAAATTTCAAACAATCTACATTATCTTAATATAAAAACCTGACACATTTATGTAGGCAGTAATCCAGCCAAATCCTCCTAATTACTAATTCTTTTAAACGGTATAACAAAAATACTTACGATGATGTGAACCCCGATTTGTTCCAATCTTTCTGCACTGATTTCAGGTTCTGAGCACCGAGCGATGTATTTTATCCCTCGTTTATTGATTATTTCGACAAATTCCGCAAAGTTCTTTTCGGTTGGTCGCTCGATGATTACAAATCTATATCCTTTGTATTCAATAGTGACGGAACAGAACAGGGTTGGGTTCGTCTGAACCAATCTATCTTCGATTAACATGTATTCCTCACTATCTAACAGACATAAGTCGTCGGCAGTTGTCTGATTTTCACGCGGTCCGTGACCTTTCCTCTTTGGTTTTCTTGATTTCTTCTCAGTGGAACCATTTGCATTCTTTCTGTTGGCCATTAGAAGTGAGAATTCGAGAACCGCTATGCGCACGCGTGTATTATTTAATAGTTGTTGAAGTTATCTTTAGTAATGTTGATAAAAATTGGTATTGATGACCGAATTCATGCACATTTGCATAAGAATTTTACTCAGAGAATGTGTTTAATTGAGTTCGATACACCCTCTATCGGAAGAATTCGACATGTGCATTATTAATGTCTTAAAAAAGAGTTAATACAGAATTAAATCTTTCTGATCATTCAAAATGTACTACAAATGCTGTTGGACTCATGGATTTTCTATTTAATTCAAAATCCTTCAGCCCAAATTAATTAATGTTGCTATAGATCAAATATTTCGTGCATGGGCGTGATTATAAACCTCTTTAAATCATGTTTAATTTTTTAAGCTCATTACAAAATTTCAAAAAAAAAACAAATTTTAATTCAAAAATCTAAAATGAAATTGATGGCCATAAACCGAACAGTTTTGGTGTAAACCCACGGGCCAAAATGTACAGAAGTAAAAAAATGACAATCGTAAACTTCACCTTAGTTTAATATACTAGGCATTAACCCAGCGTCTTAATAGAGGTAAATTCTTGACACCCGAAGTATATATACCTATTTCCGTCCAAAATGAAATACTTTCCAATTTTGACAATCAAAGGTTTCAATGTTGCATTTATAAGTAAATTGATATTTATATATATTCTGGCTTTTAGCGTTTTAAGAATATTCACTCAGATTAAATAGTGAAATATGTGGTGTCGCTTAATGAAATTTGATATTACCTAACTGCAAAGAATCTTTCTAAAATTTACTTTAAATAATAAATGCAATATCGGAACATTTGAATGTTATCATAAGATAGTCATCCATTTTGGACGAAAAATTGTGTAACGGTGAAGAAACTAAATAATTTTCTGAACAAACAATAGCTATATCGTTTCTAGAGAATGACCGTTATGTGGATAATATGGTTCTAAATAACTTAAAATAGGAAATATTTCCGAAGAGAACATTGAGTAATACGTGGTCAAAGTGGAAAATCGAAAAAATGATATTAATCGTCTTTAACTTGTTTTTACATACTTTCCTGACTTTTCATTATAATTTTAAGGTTTTTAGTGTTTGGATTAAAATTCTTTCACAACTTTGCACTATAGCACATCAATAAAAATGGAAGATAGCTCAAAATTGTGTAGATATCTTATTAAATGTATATTATTCAGTGTCACGCAAGAAATTATTGAATTATAGCCACACTAACATGATTACAAAGATTATTATGTAGATCGAGAAACCATTTATCCTTGTCTCCTATCTATAAGCATCGCATAAATGCCTATTTTTTAAAGATGAATTCCTTGCATGCAAGAACTCAAGGCAAAACAGTCTGACTGATTCTTTTTGTAAATGACCAGTTTTTGGTTAATTTGACACGGTTTCCTACCTTCCAGGATTGATAGTGATCACAATTTTAGCAAGCGCTATTCATATTTTTTGAATGTTTCATTCTCAAATGTCAGATTATTAAAAAAATCATTTTTTATATTATAAGGATACATTTCAAGAATTAATAACATTTATAAATTCTGTGATCAGCTCAACAATACTCTAGCTAAATATAAAAGTGAATAACTATAAACGGGTCCAAAACGTCATCATTTTTAATTGCAGATCTACTCGTCGTTATTCTCCAGATTCTTAACCTCATCTGATACAACAGATATTAATTTGAAGAGTGATATATTAGTCGAATACATAAAATTTGTTAATTGTCTGGTAATGCGTATTAAAGTTAAACATAAACTGCTTTACGACATCGGCGCATGTGCGAAATGACAATGAGGTTGTATACTAGGGATTGCCTTAGGTAGTGCATCGTTAAAACACCATAGATTGAATTTTTACATATTGATATAGTTAATTATGGCAATTTTTCTATACCCTTGAATGCTTTTATGGCCCTGTATATTCCTAACGCTCATGAACATCGAGCAGTATGAAGGAAGCTTACTACTACAAGAATCTTCCGCGTAAAACAATTATCACAACGTAATACAAATTACCTATAGGACTTTAAAACCAAGATTAATATCCAGCTAAATCATCGTGACGCAAAAATATCCAGAAGCTGATGAGTTTAGAAAGCATATAAAACTAATATGTAATACTTATCTCGTAATCCTTTAACTTTAAATATTAATTACCGCACTAATTCTAAATTCACCAGATAATTTAACACTATCCTTCCTCATCTAAAAATACCACTCAAATGACTCAGCTTAGTTATTGCGAAAATGCTATAACTTTAACGAATTTCCTCATGATTCTTAAATACTAAGGATTAATTACAACATAAAGCTTCATCAGGTAATTTAGATCCTCACATAAGCCTTTCCCTAGAAAAAAACATAAAACATATTTCACATGATGAATCCTTGTGAAGTTATTATTCAAGTGTAAATCACGTAAAAATCTATTTAATTTCGCATGTCCATAGTTAATTCGTTTCCTCTAACATTTTTGTTTGGGAGCCATATTGGATGCTGTTGAGCCTGATTGATTACTGAATTCAGTAAAGTAAGAATGTCGCATTTTCAAAGGCTCATATTCATAGCGGATCCGCGTGATTTCTTATTGTGTTTCCTTATGGTTCTGATTGGTAAGGATGTGTAACGGGTTCTTTTGATGAGCAGGACTTGTTGGTACACCTTTATAAACTTCTTGTTTTACACTAACCGCATCATCTATTTAAAAAGCGGCTTTAGGGCCTGTCCCTTCTGTGGTAATATTTCTTTTCGGTACATAGTTTATCGATATTTGCAGAGGCAAATGGTTTTGAGCGATCAAGAGTGCATCTTGGTCAACGTCCCAAATGTTTTTCCGCTGGTGATCTCATGGTTGAGGATTGTACACCTTTTCTATATCAGAAAAGTGTCATCACCAATGGTTGTTTTTGGAATGTCCTTATATAATTTAGCACATATATCATTGACGGTATGTATCACTCTCCGCAAATCCGTTTGATTAAGAGTGCGATGGAGTTTGATGGATATGTCTCATCTTTTGGGTAGAACAAAAATCCTTAAATACTTTTGGAATAAACTGTTTTCCACCGTGAGTCACAAGATTCCTTGGTGGGCCAAACTAAAAAAAGATCGAGTTAGCATATGATAGCTAATTTTGATGTAACGGTTTTGACGGTAAAACTTTTATTCATATCAGGCAAGCGTCCACGATAAAAAGCAGTGACTTTATGTTTAAAGATTCTGTCAGGTCTATATTAAGTTTCTTCTGTTGCTTAGAAGATGTTTCAGATGTTAGAATATGAGTTCAGGGATGTTATCTATCATTGGATGACATTTACAGCACCCCCTGTACATATTCCTCAATTTACTGATTTATACGAGGCAACCAAACATTCTCTCTGGTTTAGTGTTTCATGGGTCTTATCCTCGAATGACTTGTATGGAGGTAAGCGATTATATTACTTTTCAAAGACTCAGAAACTGTTACATTTTCATTCCTCTCCAATGCGTTTGCTTCTAAAGATAGAATCGTTTAAAACATACATGGTTATATTTTCTGGGATAATTTTCTTCTCAGGCCTATGTTGATTCATGAACTTTATCACTCTCGATAATGTTATATTTTTGTGTGTGTTTCATTTTGGACAATTTTTATTTCCAGGTATATTCATTTTTGTACAATCTTAAACTGGTTGTTCAATATTTATTCGTATTATTGTTCAACCTAGATATGTAATTTAGATATGGCGTTTAGAATGATGTTTTACCTTCCTTTTTTATGTTGAATATCATAATGATAATGACTTAGAAGTAGTGACCATCGAACAGTATTTTTCGATTCCATAGTTGACAATCCATGTTTTCTGCATAGTATTTTTATGAGTGTGATGATCGATAATTAATGTATAACGGCGTCCATACAGATATTGATCTGACTCTTTAGGGTAAAAATCATTGCAAAAACCTCATTTTCAGTCATTAAATAACGATTTTGAGGTTCATTCAGAGTCTTATAAACACCTGATCGGTTTTTATTCCATCAAGTCTGAAATTTAGAACGTGGTCATATCAATTCCGGAATTTGATGCATAATTTTCAATAAATTACTTATATATTTGATCTTAAAAAGATGGCAGACTTGAGTTGAGTGTATCTTTCAATTAGTAACTAAGCTTCGGTTTTTGGTGTTCCCAATTCATCTTTCGTTCTTGGTAATGAGTTAGTAAAATCAAACATCAAAATGGGGCATTTGAACAAATTTACTATCAAATGAAATGGGTCACACAAAAGGCTCAAATTTCTTGATGTTGTTTAGTGCAGGTATATTTTTTATCGTTTCACATTTGTTCAGACTTGGTGGACTTCGTATTAGTATTTGGATGTCAGAAACAAACGGCTTTCTCCACAAAAAACATGAATTTCATTCCTATCGTGAATTTCACTCCCGCAATCTCCTAAGAACTGTCTGTTAATAGGATGTGTTCCAGTTCGTTTGTGCCCTGTAAATCAACATCGTTCGTATGACACGCTAGGTGATGTATTCCATTCAGAATGTTATCGATAATTACCTGAGCAATTGCACGTGCTGATAAACACCGAAAAGTTATACATTGACACAAATCTAATGTTCGTTCATATCCATACCATGTATCTTGATTTTTCATAGTTAAAAGCTGTGTGGCAGACATCTTTTAGGTCCATAAATTGTATAAATTTCTCAACCCTTAATCATATCAACAATTTCATCAAATGTGGGAAGTGGGTATAGTTAGGCCATGATGTATTTCTTAAAAGATCATAAAAATTCTCGCCAAACCCTAATGCATTCGTTAAATTTGTAAACGCTTTCCGTGCGAAAAACCCATTTCAGCGATTCATTAATGACATTCATAGGCTCTAATATTTGTATTGCGACGAATCATTTTAACATATGTAAATCAGATTTTTTTCAAAGTGAAACCAACTGCTCTCAGTTCCGATATTCACATCTTTTCTCCATATATTAGTTAATTTGGTTTTAAATGGTTACGGATACCGCAATTTTAGTGTTTGAAAATGCTTTGGTATTTTCTAACTTCTTGTAGTCAACTAGAGTTATCATTATTGCCGCTGAAGAAAATTTACTGATTGATGCTGAATATATTAATCCGATTCATACCAATTAAACAATACATTACAATCAGTAATTACTAGCGGTGGGTCATTGAAATGTGCAATTCAGTCACAATTCGATGTTCTTCGATCATCGTGTATTGAAATTTTAGTTTTAATATCTTCATGGTTATGGTGAAAATAATATTTTCAGGATCCCTACATTACCTAAAATGCTGTATGTATACCAGACCCTGTCTCCCGTATCTATAAGCAGTTATAATACAGTGGTATTTATCCTAACTTAACTGTGATTGCTTCCAAGGAGAAGAATTAGATTGCCTTAATTTGATTACATAATAATTCTAATATGCAGACTCAAAACCACAATTTATGACTAATTTCATTTGATTTTATGATTTTGAATAGAGGCTTCTCGGTATTTTAGGCACACTCAAGCGTGACGTCTAACAATTTGGCAAAAACACATTCGTATTCATTGAACGTAATTTAAATTTTATTTGATGTTTTTCTCTCCATCATCGCAAGCATTGTTTTTGTTGTTCTATAAATATGTTTTTTATCTTTTACTTTGGAA
>JWZT01003130.1:338940-352164 GCA_000827895.1 Thelohanellus kitauei | reverse complement strand
GCGTTGGATTCACAAATTAGTACGAGGTGTCATTTATAAATAACCTTTGTTAAAAATAAAACTATTAGGGAGACCGGGGCTGGTTTCAACACTACACGTGATTACATAATTTATCAAATGCCTCATTTTGCACAGTGGTTGCCAAAGTTTTGATATGAAATACATGCTTTGTCCACGTTATCACTTTGGTGCCAAATAGTTTACCATAAATTTTATAAAAATCGAATTATGGTTAAGAGTGTCAACAAACCCAGGCCTAACGTACGTGCATTTTTAAACAATATTATCTGGCTAGTTCGAATCAAATCCCAAAAAAAGATGATAAAATTAGCATATAAATGCCCAATAAAAAAACTTCGAACATGAAAAAGACATTAGCACATCGAATACGAATAACTCGAAAAATTCTTTAAAATGACCGTAATGTATTATTTTTATCATAGATAACTAATCAATGACACCGCGCACTAATTTATGAAACTCGTGCAATAATTTGTGAATTCGATTGTAATTTTAATTTTAACATAATATATCAAGTTGATTTTCAAACATCAAGGATTAATCACTCAGATATTCAAAATATTCTACATTTTTTACCTACACTGAAGTCGCATTGTTATTTTGAATTCCACCTATATATTTAATGAAGTATTTACAGCATGATAACGCATACAGTTGAAAATAGCTTGAGAGATTGCTCCACACCGGGATTGATCCAAGGCAAACTCTTCGCAGCGTCGACGTATATTTTCTCTACCCGGGATAACATATGTAGTGTATCCACCTCCAGAAAAACATTTTTCTTTGAAGAGACTCCATGCATAAATCACTTCTCTCTTAACATATAACAATATATTACTCGAGTTAGGTATCTCGTAAGTACAAGTTGATAAAAACTCAAATTTAGATTTCCAATTTTCCATGAAACTCTACGTAGCCGTAACAAAGTATCCTATTGTCAAAAAACATAAATTTTTAGACATACTCAAAATTTGGGAATATTGTTCAGAATGTATCAAAGAAAAAAGACTTTAATAAAATCAGATATATATTTTTCATTCTTCTTTATAGCTTGAAATCAAGATAATTATATAATCATGTTGGTTATGCACATGGAAAAAACAAGTACATATATTTTTTTTTCGTTGGGTCTAACTTCCCACAAATAAATTATTGCTTCGAAGTTAACTAGAAATGTGTCAAAATTAACTAATAAACGTCACATTCCCATATATCCCTGTCATGTTTAACGCTAGTTTGATTATGTCATAATGGGCAGTACATTTAAAATCAAATGATCGAGTTAAATATTTTAACCTCCTTTAAAAATGAGTTAAAATATGGCACAGTGAGTTCTCATATACTTTCATAAAGAACAAAATAAAATTTTTATCAAGCTATTGTTCTAGAAAACACTATAATACAAGATATAGAGCTTACAACGGATAATTTTTTCGGATTTAATTTTCAAAAATGTATATACATAAACCCTATCTATTTATTAGCCAAAATTAATTTTCCTTGAATTTTGACTAAGATTACTATTTCGGAATTTTCGTTTTACATGACTTAAAATGCGCAGAATAAACAATGAAATCCAAAATTAATATTAGCCTTAGCATTAAAAAAGACAAATTATCGAGTATCTTTAAAGTTGCTTTTATTTATGGAATCGAAGATTCATTGCACTCGGGCGAAATTTTAGAGAAATGAAAAATTTAATACTTTATTTTAAACCCAAAGTCCATTAAACTGAACTTGATCAGCTGCAAAAGCTATATGAAGCGATAATTATAACTCAAATGAACTGAAATCTAAATTTTAACTTATTTTTAGTAAAATTAAATGGTTTTACTGCATTTTATCACCATTTTTTAAAAACCTTGTCTATTTTTCCGTTTTTTCAACTCTTGTTTCGATTGGCTGAAAATTATACATGGTTTACTGTATATATAAATCACATAAAAGGCGATAATGGTTAAAAAATAGCAACAATGTGAGGGCAGTTATGATCAATTTGAAACAAATGGACTTCTTTCATATTAATATTTGTTAAGCTATCAAAGATATGCTCTTATTTCGCTACATAAAAAGGCATCAGTGATTGAATCAGACAAGAATTTTCTCAGAAATAAATCCATGGAACAATTCGGAAACATTTTAGATAATACATCATTAAGTAATCGGATTATGACTCAGAAAATATTCAAATGATGATAGCATATAAAAGTATGCTATAAAAAAAAGAATGGAATAACGGTTTAAATCATTCAATATTTTATGAAGGTAGTGTTATTCACTGAATTATCGAATGAAAATTACCTCTTCAGAAAATTTCATTTGTTCGAGTTAGTCTTTATCTCAAAAAATAACATGAAATAGTTATGAATATTTAAAGAGATCAATGAGAAATATTTTTTAACGCACAAAAAATTATATATTCGTGTTTTATAAAGAAAGAAGAATGATTGTTTTAAACAAGATACTTCGTAAGTGTGACTTTAACTATAAGAATAACCCTTAAACGTTCATCATTTTATCCAGAAATTAAATAAGCCGAATTTAAAGTTCAGGAGTTTAAAATTTATAAATAATTTTAATAAGTTGTGATCAAAGGAATTATTTGTGTGAAAATATTGCCGTCAATTTAAAATATTTAAGGATCACATTGTGTTTAATTGATAATTACTTAACTGCTATAAAATAAAAAACAATGAATTATATAATCGGACTATAAAATTAACTTTAATCTTAAAAATAAATGTCAAATAAAATGAAAATTCTTACACCAGGACAGAATATTGTTCCGCCACATGTACAATGGTTAATCGTTGATAATATCAAAAACACAACCATGATTTGATCAATAGAAATCGAAAACATGTCTTTTAGCATTCATATTACGTATACACCGCCCGCCGTAGCCACTATATTTATAATTCAATCAATACAGATCTGATAAATTAAAAGGAATAATTTAACAATAACTGCTTTAAAATAATCATTTTATACCATTGATTTAGTTCTGAAATCGGTGGTTTCATGAAAATCGACAATCTTCAAATTGAACGTGACAACTCAGAATATTACATTTTAACCCAAACCTTGATGAACAAACGTCATTTATTATTAGTTGTTAGTTTTATCATAGATTTTCCCTAGTCAATGGATATGAAAATAGTGATTGGAATATCATTAAATCTAATTATCTTTCATAATAAAATTAATTTAACTATGAATATCGGTAGACACAATGAGTTCATGTCAGTTTATGACTCTGCATATATCTTTGATGATCCAAATATTTGTCCATTAATAACGTCAGGATGAAGATCTTAGATACACAAAATACATGTGTTCCATATATTTATTAACTGTTGCATTCAGTTACTTCTAATTTCACGCTTTTGCCTAGTAATATTTCCTCGTCGATAACCTATTCTTCATTCGTGTTAAAATCTGAAACAACAGATAGTTAATAAAGATTTTTAAAATGGCCAATATCATCTCTTGGCTGTTATTGTATTTTTCATTAGCTTGAATTGTTTTATTCCTTTTCCAACATAACTTCTAATTCATTGGTCATGCGTTAGAACAAAAATGAAGTAGTATATATATTTTAGTCTAATAGTAACATTATTCTGTCAAAGTCTAGAAGTTCTGTTAACCATTTATGGTAACAACATCATCTGCTCTCAGAAATATTCGGTCAAGCTATACGTACCAGTATTTTTACTTCATCTAGCTGGACGTCGGATCAATTATAAACTATTCTCTGCGATAAAAACAAAGAGAATTCAGAAACCCAACTTATTCATTTTGAAAAATTAAGCAAGATGGTGAAATCTTGGAAATGAAATGACGCAAACTGTTAAAACACTTACAATCACATATTAGATGCCCTATCTGGAATAAAGTTTCATAATATTTTATGTTAAGAGATCTTCTGGCAATCGATATATTCTGGATTCTCTTAATGACAATTAATCCATTTATTGCTGATAAATAATCATACAATTAATAATAGGGATTAAAAATTATGATACTATTATGTGAGTATTTAGCAAAAACGTTTAATACATTTGCGATCACCTTCAAATAATTATGATTTGCCAAAATATATTACGTAGACTAACAAAAAGACTGTTTGTTAGCGTTTCAGAGGAGATGCACACCTAGGTTTTTTGAATGATTTAATATGTTTTCTGCAGTTAATAAACTGTCATTTTATGACTTTGAAGAGCCTCTTTGATTGAGTTAATGAATACATATATGTTCAACAGTTTATATTGGGAATTCTTCAAAAATACTCGAGGAAATTACTAAAGCCCTACTCGATCTCTTACTGCAGATGAATGAGAGTGAATCATGAATAGCAGGATCATGAATATAAAAACAGACAACTTAATCGAGTATCAATCTCAACCATGATAGTGGTACTCTTGTACATATAAAAACAGTAAACATGGTTTAATTTCAGAAAATTCTCATCTTGTTTTATTTGAATTTTTTTATTTCGACAACAAATGAAATAATCACAAATATCATATTGTGTCGATTAAAATATCAAGCACGAGTTTCGATGTTATATTTGTTACGATCTCCCTTATATCTTACAAAAACGTGTGGTAAAAACTGAAGAATACTAGAGGCGAGATCAATAAATGGTAATATTAAAGGTATTCATGATAAGATGTTTAGTTATTTTGAACTAAATAACAAAAAACGCTCATTTATCACACTTCACATCATTATGGCTTTTATCTAAAACGGGATTTCATAAAAGTGAGTTGCATTCAATATAAATTATCAAAACTCTCTGTGGCACCATACTTCAAATAAAAACTTACGCCTATGATACATCCATTGCAAAATAATCCTTATATTCACTTTTACTGATCTAGAAGGGTGTCTGCCATATGAGGTCATTTTAATTGACTTGAATTTCTCTGATGAAAAAGACAATCAGTCTGGTTTTAAGTGATGTAGCTGCTACCCATTCTTATGGGTTCTGCAATCATCCAGAAGGTTTCAAATCTTTTATCTTGGGAAAGTTGTTAATTATCCTTCGAAATAATTGTGACATCCAAAATCAGAAATCTTAATCCTCTTCCAAAATTGCACAATGGAAGACAAATATAGAATCAGGCAAATGACCAACATTTGATTTGATTTTTCCGACCCGTCCCGAACAATTTTTCATGTATCGGTGGAGTCAAATCACTCTGATGAAAAAGAACGATTCTTGCATAATGTTTCGAGGATTTTCGAAAATTTTTAATCATAAACTTACCGATCAACAATGCAATCTCATGGAGTAGGACAAGTTACCCATTCACAATAGCCATTTATTACTGAACGGATATTGCACAATATCTGAAATTTCAGGAGTTTATTTGATCGATTTCCAAGAATTGGTCAGTTTAAATAAAAATAATTATCCTCAGTCAATAGAATTGTCAACAAATCACAAACTAACTCTTTGATCCATATTAAATGATAACCAGGAGGCTTTTGCAAGGAGGAAACCGGACACCCTGTTACACTAATGAGGCCTGATGAGCCATGAAGAAAACGAATGTTGCAGAATTTTTGTATGCTTCTCACAGAAGATAATGTGACAAAAACAGGGAATGCCCTAGAAACCATAATTGTTCTGACATGATTGGCCTAATTAAAGATAAATCACATTTATTATACTCTGCGGAAGGAACACATATGGGTAGAAAAACTCATAATTTTAAAATCGACATCATTAATACTGTTTATTTTTAATTTAAAACAACATAGGTATTCATAGATTTTAATCACGACTCATGCTTTTCCATAACCGAATAACTATTGAGGATAAATGGAACCGTAACATCAGTTTTGATTGAGGGAAGATTACTACATTGTGAATTCTGCACAATCGAAGAATATATGCTAAAATATTAATTTAGACTGAAGATGTCCATAGAGAATTGTGCGTTTGCGCTATCGACATTTTTGATCAATAAATGTTGGGTTAAATGATTATTTAATAACAGGATATGTGTCAAAATCAAAAAAATCTCCATTTTTGGGTTTTAGATATAAATTATTTAAGTTTATCATCCTGTAATCTATTTTTTCAAATGTCATTTTATCAAAATGATGTTCGAATCATCCATTAATCACTTTGATGATTGAATAAAAATTGTGTTATAAATTAAAATAATATACCCATAACCTTTATTAGATTAGACAAATTCGTTTTTTGAATCAAAGTCTTTATAGTTGTGATGTTTCAAATTATGTTCATCCATGTTTTATTCAATTATACAGACTTTTTTCTACACAACTAAAAAAAGTATTCAATTTTGTTGAATCATATTAAAATAGAATTTAATATATCAACGAGTGGTTTTAATTTTGTCGATAAGAACGATGCCTATTAAAAAGGTAAACTTCGTGAATATTTTTCATTGAATTTTCATTCAATAATTTGTTTCCGAATCTCATGTTTTGAGTAAATGTAAAGAAAAGCATGTTCTTATCAAAAAAAGCGCTTTTTTTATTAAAATCTAGTCCTAGTAGTAATCAATTTAGAGTAATTTTGGACAAAAGCTATACTCCATCAGTTTGATGAGTTCGTGGAAAAGGTTACTATCACGTTATTAACAGATAAAAGAGCATAAACCAGGTAAAAAATGCATATCTGGTATTCTTTAGCACCTCAATCAATAAGTGAATAAAATAGACTGAAACTGAACTGAATCTAATATTAAAAATAGTATGATAATAATATAACATTCAGAAAACCACTTTTAACGCCCACTTCACTATTTATTGAAAATTGTAATTAAATTTAAAAAATTAATATCGATATAAGAAGGCTAAATCATCTGACTCATCTTACAGAGGGTAATGTTCCAGGTGTAATAATGTCGAGTACCATAAATCCTTAAATTTCGCAAATTTTTGTTAATGGCTTATATTCTAAATCATAAAAAATTCTTGCTATTTTTTTCATTTATCTCAAGAATTTTTGGATATATGATGACCAAACGTTTGCAGCCTAGGGGTGAAATTGAATATAACTATATGCTCTTGTTCTTTTTTTTCCATTCCCGAGTCATTAGTCATTTATATCAAGGCTCATTTTGACTGGTGTTTTATTTAGTCAACTTGTAGTTCTCGCCCTTCAGAATACGTTTAGAGGAACAAGTATCAAATTTAGAATTAGGTACATGTATAAAATAGTGTCTTTTTATTTTATATTAAATTTTTACTTGTATATGAGATTTAAATCTTAGTTCTTGGCGATGGCATTTAATCACAAGCGCAAGTGTTCGGACATCATGATCAAATTTTCAGACTATCAACATGCGTGAGAATTTTGGAAATTTGAGTTATTTATGACACTACATATGGTTTGCAATTACGTAATTAAATACATTACTAAGATTTACATGCATTGCAGTTGATGAAAATTTGTTTTTGATTTTAAATATCTTGGAAATTTTAAATATTAAACATTAATTGAAAAGACGTTAAATTTATCTATTAAACTAATTTGGCATCTGACTTAATCAAAATCTATCTAGTATATATTGTAATTTCACATTAATTTAACCTATAAGATAAATCATCAATAAAAATCAGAATTTTTAATGTTTATTTGAAATATTATAGATTATTCTTAATCTTACAAATATGAATTCACATTATTTTTAATAACTCGTTGTGTTAGCGCAAATCTTTGTTTCTGATATCTTATACTTTCATTGTATTAACCGATGAATATATCTTATATTATATCACAGAGGTTATTTAACTGGGGTCCGTGAAAATCTTCTAGGGGTCTCGCACCCTAGCTTGGAATTTCTGTTAGGTCCACAACATAATAAAGGTTGTAAACCTCTGCTATTTCATAAATACATTAAAATAGAATTCGAATATTTGTCATAAATTTCGAATTTCCTTAAAGTCATTAATTACTGGTTGATAAATTGCTTCGGAATATATAATATTTCTTACTATTTAAAAGAATTTCAGAATCTTAAAAGTAATGAAATGATCACTTATCGAATGTATAATTTAGGAAATTAAAAAGACTGAAAATTCATGATAACTATGTTTATGTTTATATTCAAAATATCTTTATACGAATAACAATAATACAAAAAATTATTTTATCCCTTTATTAGTTTTACATGCTTTTTTGAATTTAATGAGCATTTTTTGCTTTGATCTTATCAATAAAATGTGTGATGGTTTGAAACATTATCCAAAAAAAGACTTTCATTAAATTTAATGTATTTTTCATTGTTTTGAAAATTACATTTATAAACTTTTTTTTCAGATTTTTGAACTTTTTCCAGGAATTTTGATCAGTGTGATTTCATTTTGATAATTAAGAATCGTAATTTGAACCGGATTATTCTCAAAACATTTTTTCCGAAAAACGGATAAATCAGTTTTGGTCATAATTTATGAATCAGATGCTAAATTGTAGCATACCTTCACAAATTACTGCAAAGTTAATGTCAACAGCCTGTTACATGATAGATATTAGATCTAACTACAGGTATTTAACAAACGTTTAATAAATCAATAAACCAAAATAATAGCATATTAAAGATTCCAACATGTAATAATTGATCAGCCTTCATATATTCAGTTTATTATGTGGTTTTGGATGTGATCTGCAACTCTCGAGACATCCTACTTTATGTTTAAAGTTAAAGACGTTTCTGGATTCCTGTAAAGTTTAATTGCTGTTGAGTATTTAGTTTTAATTTCATCAATAAGAAAGATTTGCTAAAAATTGTTTATTGGCGAATATGTCATTAGGGCTTGAACAATATCAATTATTTTTCAGATTCTCAAATTTATCAGGTAATGTTCGCTAAAATCAAGGCCAAATATTTCATCAGATAGAATGATATCAATACTTTCGATCCTTTATTCTATGAAAGAGTTATCAAAAAACATCATGAACGATCTGTAACAAACTTTTAAGAACAATTTTTCAAAATTATCAAATAGAGATCTTCATTTTTAATAGTGCGTCGAGCTTTCAGGCTTCAAATTTGTCCCTTTTTTTTCTCTTCAGTTGTGATGACTAAAAAATTTAAAAGCGTTGATGATACATCCATGTCACTTGTTTACTCTAAATTTTGAAATATATCATGAATGGATCAATCTGATATTCCAGTTTACTAACTAGCTGATTTTTGCATTGCTGTTTCTAACTCAGATCGTTAAACGTTGTGTCTAATCGAAGAGAAATGATAAATATGCTTTTCATACCTGTTGAAACAATGAAGCAACTTGCATTGATTATTTATCATGATGAATTCGACAATCAATTCAACATACTGCTTGAATCCTTTATGCCTTCCTTTATTCATCCATTTTATATCATAAGAATAAAAGTTTTGTCATATGAAGCTTGTTTTAACAATTTTTTCAAGTCGGGTGTAATTGAAAGTGCGAAACATGAAGACATTTATAGTCACAAACCAACTATTGCCTGATAACCTAGATATTAATTTTGTGTTGAAAAAGAATACAGTGCAGAAACAATAGATATATTATTTTCTTTCGTAAAATACTCATCACTATCGCTGCTAGCCTGTTACATCAACCCATCATTATCAGTACTCCGTCTGATGTCACAGATTAATTTTTTGAAATGGAATTAAAAAAACCTTGATAGAGTGTAACTTTTTCTCCAAATAGAGAAGGTTGACTTATCTGCTTATAGCTTGTAACTGGTGTCCGTTGCATCATCTACAAAAAAGGAGAGAATAAAATTCCCTGTATTTTGTGTTATTTTCAAGCTGTCGCCAGTATTTTGATACCTAATATTACTTTTTACACGTTATAAAAATCGAAGCCATCATCGGTGGCTTGGCAAAGTTTAACTCTTTTATAATACAATTATAATGGTTTTATTCAAAAAATCACTCTCATTGAAACATCGGCATGATTTTTTTATATATTTAAAATTTTGTAAATGGGATCACTTAACACGTCGGAATCTGTGGCCTGATTTTTGAAAATACTCTCTAATTGTTTCGGTCATCGACTTCCAGATTAAATTCTATTCTTTGTATGGCGCTGATAACAATTCTTATATAATTATGAATCGTCTCAAAATGAATATTCATATTGAACCCATTCAACACAGTTTAAATGAAACAAACAGGGATCCTAATAACATTCATTTTTTTGAACATAAGACTTCAGTTTACTATAATAAATATTATATTGACTTTTTATTGAATCAAGATTTCTCTTACTATTTTACAGTAATCTTTTGCAAAAATATAACAAATTAATTAAAATAAGATTTATACCTCTTGTAAATTAATAAATTATAGTTATGAAATCCATGGGCCGGAAGTAGAACGAAATTAATATGATACACTATTTTTTAATTTCTAAGTCGTATATTCAAGTTCCTTTTGTTTCAACTTCAATGCGCACTCACTAGTATTTTCAAAATTTTTACCATTTTTAATTACACGTCAGATTCATAGTTACTTGGAATTCATCCTATTTAATTCAATACAGAGATACTCCATGCTTATGCATACACTTGAAAATAGCTTTAGAAATTCCACTGCATGCCCATGAGTTAATGCCAAACCGTTCGCAACGTTGACGTATCATGTATCTGCCCGGGATAATATAATACATGTATCCCTCATCTCTAAAACACCTCTCTTGTGTGAGACTCCAGGCATAAATCATTTGTCTCTAAATATATAGAAATGTGTTACTCTAGTAATTATTCTTTCGTGTACAAGTTGAAAAAAACTCATCCCTGATTCTCCGATTATCTTGGAAAGACGACGTAGTCTCACTAGAGTATTCTATTTTCAAAGAAATGAATGGCTTAAATAAGAATAATTTTATGATTATTTTGAGATCTAATAATAAAACGTGTTCACAATGTCATTAATTAGTTCAGCATAACATCTATTAAATGAAAAAATTTTCAGGTTTTGATATGAGTAATTGGCAAAAAAAATTGAATGGCAGAAAAAGATTTCATTTTGTTCTTTTTTGTAGATCTTTTAAATTATTAAAAAATATTTTAAATTAATCAGAAACATATACAACAAAATTAACCTTCATAAAATTGTATTCGGCGTTTTATTAATGAAGAACAAGGCCAGCTTATTGAAACCATGTTTTTTAAATTCAAATCATCAAAATTGTTTATAGGGTTTAAATATTTCAAAAATCAATAACAAATGTAATATCAACAAATTAACACATGTTCTAATTGGAAATAAGATGAAACATTTAAATTCATCTATTAAATTTTTAGGAAGAGATAATCAGGTATATATTCTAATATTAACTAATTTATGAAACTACAAATAGAATGGATAATTTTTAGCAATGTCAAAATATGATCGCGTGGAATATCATCAAAATAACCTTGAATTGTGCTGGAAAGCAAATTTTGCAAATTAGAACTAGTTGTTTTACGTGTATATTACAATGTATCGAGCTCATCACGAGTCACATTTTGTCACATTTGACGATGCCTGTATATTTACTTGAAAAACGTAACACAGACAATGAAATGATGTTGCACAAATTGTTTTATACGGTAAGTTTAAACGTTAAAATGTTCATATCATCAAACAATTATTGATAGAAAATACTAAAACGAATTTTGATGAATTCAGGTTCAAAAAAGAACGTATTTTAGCAATCAAAAACATGTAACAGGCTACAGGATCAGGTTAAACAACAATTTTTTTAAAACTAGATTGAAAAAATTTTAAGGTAGCTAATGCGGAATAATTCTGCAACTTTACTAAGTTGTAAACACGTTTAACACTAATTGAATATGCATTACTGAGAAATATTTTCGCCAAATGATTAAATACTTGTCATTATTTATTCAAATTTTTTAAATAGAAGAATTGATTCTAGTACATCAAATACGAGAACATTGATTTAAAATGGAAAAGATAAAAACACGTAAAAATGTATTTTTTAACAGGAATTTGATTCCAAGTTTAATATTCATGAATTCTAAAATTCGTTAAACATCATATTATATATGAGGTTACTTTGATGGAATTTTATAAATTCTTAGATGCGTAGTTGAAAAATATCTTCGGATCTCATTGTATTTCAATAAATAATCATTTAAAATCATCAAAATATAAATTATTAAAAATAAAAATAATTAGAAAATTAGATCTAATTTTGAAAATAAATATCAAATAAAAATAACGATTCTTACACCAGGACAGCTTATTTCTCGAACACATGTGGAATGACCTATCATGGACAATATCAAAAGAACAATCAAAATTTTGACGTCAGAATTCGAAATTTCGTTTTTTGACATTACTCAGCACAATCAAACACCGCCCGCTTGTTTCAACTTGCATATAATTGAATTAAAATAATCATATTAATTTAAAGTAATGATAGCAGGGCATTTAATTAATTTTAATTCGGTCGTTAGCCTTGCATTGAATATTAAACTATTGTCACAGCGAAATACTCTGTCAGTTTTATTAATTAAATTTAATAAAGTCAATTAAATTGTTGAAATATTGACAGTACGTCATTCTAACCAGATGCTTTTAGGAATTGAGAATTCGGGTGTGACGAAATAATTATCACGGGTAGAGATGTAATTAATTGTTTGGTTCCAATTATTTGACCGAATAAAATGTTTCGCTTTCTTGAATCAAACATTTTCTATGGCATTGAAAAAGATTGAAAACTTGAAAATGATGTCAGAAATAGGACAAAATGACCTTTAGATTTAATACTGTTTCGGTGTGTCTCGAGTTTTATTGAATTTCACATTTATAATGATTATATTGAATTAGATATTTTAGATTAGTCAGATTTCGTTTATCATTTATAAATAACACTAAAATATTTGCTCTATGTATGGGACACTTGATTTTGTTATAAAATAAAAAATTAATATGAAACTAGTAAAATTAAATAATATTTCGGGGGAGGGGGTGTTGTCTACAGTTACCATCACATTTTTTCATATTTAACATTGACCTCTCTTTGTTCATCGTTGTCTAGTTAAATCGGCATTAAATTGAATAGAACATATTTTAAAACCAATCATAATGCCCAGATAAATTTTTTTTTTGGGTCTTTGTAGTACGTTGAAGTTCAGGGGTAAAAATAAACCCTTACGGTCGGATTACTCCGGTGGTTACCATCTGCTTAGCCCCAGATAGCCCAACGCCT
>JWZT01003130.1:297983-336033 GCA_000827895.1 Thelohanellus kitauei | reverse complement strand
AAAAAGATGAATAATCAAGGAATTGATATCTAACGTCCTTTACTAAAAACTTTTTTTTAATTTCTAGAATTCTATATTCAATATCATATTATGAAACTTCACATTGTAAACTGATACAGTATTTCAAAAGTTTTGCCTTGTTTGACGGCACACCAGTCCCATAGCTCTTTGGAGTTCTCCCTTTATGATTCTCGACAAACTTACTGAATATTTAAGCATACAGCTGTAAATAGCATGGGCAATTCCCGAGCATCCGAATTTCGAGATGGAAAAGTATTGGCAACGTCGATATATCTTATCTCTATCCTGTAAAGCACGAATAGTAATCCCAACGCCTTTAAAACACTTCATTTGGGAAAGACTCCATGTATAAATCGCTTGTCTCTTAACGTATAATTAAATGTTACTCTAGTTATTTGTCTTCTTTGTACCATTTGAGAAAAACTCATATTTGATCCCCTTATTCTCAAAGCAGCTTTATTTAACCGCCTCAGAGTTTCCTTTTGTCAGAAAAATTAAAGAAATAATATTTACTTAAACAAATAATCAGAAATTTTTTTGAAATGTTAAGAAGAAAAATAAATTAAAATAAAACTAGTTAAACTATTCATTGTTCATTAATGCTCACAGATACGAAAATATAGAGTGTTACGAGGTATATCAACTAATAATTATCAAATCCTTGTGTTGATTCCTAAGAAAAATCATCATATGTTAATCAATTTGTATAAAATCAACTCCACAAAATGGCATTCAACAATATACAATGGTAAATATCGCAAGTTTGTTTTATTCATGTTTCGAAGTAAATTTAAAATTAAAAAAAACTATCAAAAGCCTCCGTTATTTTCGAAATTAATACAAATACGATATATAATAATTCATATTGGATGTCAGAAAGAAAATCAGTAAGAATACAGACGGTTATGCGATAACATTCTAGTATAAGAGAAGACTATATATGGACCATCCAATAAGATAAAAAATTTCTATTCTATTTACGAATGAAGATAAGTATATCATGAAAATATTAAAACTAAATAATCCTTCAAATAAAAAGTGGAGCTGACAGTCATAATAATTAAATTAAAACAATTAGTTTTTTGAGGATTTTATAATTCTCAGACTGTTAACGAATCGTATTATATCATTAATCGTCAATTTTGAGTTTGTTTTTGAAATAAATAGATAATTTGATCAAATTTAGCCCACATCTTTACCAGTTTGTATCATCAAACATATATCAAAAAATACCTTTTATATATAACCGGATGAATGTTGTGGTAATTGAAAAAAATGTAGTCAAAAACCAGTTTATTCAATCTATAAATGGATACACTATGGATCATTCATTAAATTGCATAAAAATTGATATTATGATAAAATCTGCGGCCTAATTACAAGTTAATGAGGAGTGAATCGTTTTTAAATTAAAAAATAATAAGATTAATCTATTAGCCAATCCCAACAAGTATTTACCTGTCAGACTGAAAAGTTTGATGATTAAATTTTCATATATTTTAAAATAAAAGTCTATTAGTCTTATGACGCAAATATTCAAAACAATAACTGCCTAAGTGCGCCTTGCATTGTGAATTGTTTAAATAGTATTTTAGCATCAAAATGAAAATTTTTATAGTGATAAGCTGAAACAAATCAATAAATAAATGAATGAAAATGGACATGCGTGAAATATCTGATCAATAGATATAGGTCAAATATGATTTGGGATTAAAAACAATTTTCAATTTGCTAATCATCTCTCATGTCAAATACTTTTGGGTTTAATTTTGGAGTGGGATTTTGTTAAAAATTATAAAAGAGAAACAAAGTTTGAAATCAACTCGTAAATAAAATATTTATCAAATAAAAGTGATGATTCTTACTCCATCGCAAAGTATTCCTTGGGAGCAGGAACAATTATATAACATAGACAGTATCAAGTGAAGAACCAAAATTTGGACCAGAGGAATCAGCATAGTGTCGTTGGCGTTCAAAAACATATCTCACTCGCTTTGACAACTGTATTTATATTTGGACAGTTGCATATCTGATAAATTCATAGGAATGGTTAAATAAAAAACTGATTAGGACGATAATTCTTTTCAAATGTCTGCCTTTAAAGACTGAAATCAATTTTGTCATGAAACCAGACAGATTCTTTGATTAAAAGTGAAAACTTATCGGATCATTCATTAACCCCATCATGATAAACGATCATCATTTTCTTTTGGTGGTTAGCTTCATCGAATCTCCCAGCTCGGTTAATTATTTGAAACACTTTGATTTGACAAATAATACGAAACTCATTATATGCAGTTTTAACATTAAGTTTTCTCCTATTTCCTAATGATTAATGAGGCTGCGTCTAAGAATGACTTTTGTAGAATCTCTAAAATGATTCAAATTTAAAATTCGACTGTGTTTTCCCATTTAATACCACTTTTAAATACTCAAATAATGCGTGCATATTCCATTTAATTATATATCGTAAATTTCTGTCATGCGCAATTTCCTTTAGCTCTTTTGCTAGTGGAATTTTTTCCCTTCAAAATTCTTATTTACTTTACTTGTGAATACTTTCTTTTTTATTTGCCTTCTTTTTGAGCTTTTTCCTGTAAAAATAGAAATTTTAATCGCTGGTGTATTAAGATTTCACCATTTGACATCCAAATATTCGTCTGAGGACATTTAGAAGTTCTCAAATTTTTCAAACTTTTAGTGCACCTAAATTACGAAAACATATAATATAGAAAAATTTGAACTGACTTAAAGCAAGGAATGATGAGTTATATCGAAAAAGTGAAAGAGAAAGTTTCACCAAACTGTCCGAAATTCTCACCCACTATCAATTAAAGCATCCTGGCTAAAATAAACTAAAAATAAAGAGCGATTGATGAAATAGAAGAAGGTAAAAAGGATAGAGTGGGCGGAATTAAAGTACAGGATACCCATTATGATCGAATTGATAGAGCTATTGAGGAAATCCTGACCATCTCCTAGGGAAATAAAAAAATCTGTTATTTCAAATGTTCGATATAACAGTAGTTAACAAAACAAGATCGAGGGCTGTTTCAGAATGTTGAAACATCGTAAAATCTGATCAGAATATTTTCAATTCTAGAGATCTCTTTCAGGTGATCGAAACGGCTCTTGTTTAAATAATTCCTGAAACTTGTTAGGGATCTATCCGAGAATCCACAATATTTGCATTAATTGCATTGAGGTTGGAAATCAATTAGAAATTGAATAAATTTATTTTACTATTCCAATTATATTTTAAGAACTTTCGGATGTTCAGAAATGAAATTCAAGATGTCTTCAAATGTGATATGCGCGAAAAAATGAGTACTTCTTCGTGCCTCCAGACGAACATTTGAACATCGAATGGTGAATATGATAGCAGCTTTTGCCATATCCATGCTTTTATGGTAATATTTTTCTTCAGATTCCAGATTATTCGCTGATAAATGTCTGTTTTCAAATCTATTTAAATTTAAAACAAAGGTAAAATAGAGTTATATCTTTGAAAAAAAACCCTTTTCAAAACGACTCTGACGAGGTTCAGAAACCTACCCTAATCGTTCCCTAACCACACCAATGGATTCATATGCTGTTCTAGATTTCTTGTAGAATTAGACATATGTATTATTACTTTGTCTAGTCTGGTGGGGACCAGACTTACAATACAGCGATCCTCACGAAAAATGATTTAATGAATGATGAATTTGTTTGTTCAATAAGCCTGTTTTGAACTTAGTTTATTAATGAATCAATAAAATTGGTATTTTATCCTTTGATGAAACTGGATACAAGTTTTCTAACTCTCTATATCTAAACATTACTTAGAACTATTTTTAATATGTAGAGCTGTTATTCATTAAAACTGAGAGATTTCTGGTATTGAAAATGCTGCAGAAATTGATCCTTAGGTACTTCAAACATCGTATGAGATGAAATGGTTTTTTAGTCATTTCTAGTTGTGATTGCTGTGCAAAACTATAATATTTTGATTTACTATAGGACTGAACATGTATACATGAGAAATTATGAATCATCGACAATCGTATTTTGAGACAAAAATATGGATTATATACTGACTTTGGTACACTAAACATTATTTTGGAAAGACTGGACTCGGTATACAAACTGTTTCTATCATGTTTTCTGAGAATGATTTAATTTTTTTAATTATAAAGGGCATGATAGGTGAAATAAAATCGCAGAATCTTCAATAAAGTTTTTTGGAATATATGTGATTTAATAGTTTCTTGATTTTATTATACAAGATTTAAGAAAGGTCAGAAAGTCCTTGCTTTGAAGAACGATTTTGTCATCGTTCTGAGAACCGATTTGCAGATGATGAATCAATAGATTCACATGCATTAATACGTCGAAAATGATCCCAATTCAGGACATTACAGAGATCGAACAAACGGATAAGCAGATTTTCAAATTTAAGTCAATACAATAAAGAGAAAGTCATTTCAAATATTGACGAACAATATGATGACATGAAATTTTTGATGGCAAAGAATTTGAAAACTTGATAAATTCAAAATTTCATATACGTCATATACCATGCTATTAAGGAAGAATTAATTAAAGAAATATCGATTTGGTGGAAATTTATGGCACAGGTTATATTTCATTATCAGATTATTAAGGAGGTATTTGACAAAGGATCTCAATATAAAATTATCAAGAAAACAATTCAGATAAATGACTGATAATTTTATGAGCTTAAAATCGCAGTTTTAATTCGTAAAAATTTTTGGTCATGATAGGGATTCAATCATTTGACGCCATAAAGACGGTCTTATAAATCTCAAAACAAGTAACTGTCTTTCTCGTTTATGTTGTTTGCCTTTTTTTATATCATATATATAAATATAGTACTTACTGGAGTGTTTAATTTCCTGCAATTTTATAAAAATCTCCTTGGAATAAATTATCCATGTTTTTTACTTTGACAAACTCATTTATTTATCATGTGTAGGATCCATATATATGACGAATATAGTTTTTAGAAGTTATTAATCTATGAGCTTCATTTAAACTACAAAAAGACCACATAATGTATTACGTCCAACCAAATCAATAATTAGAGGTAAAAAATATTTAAACGTTTTTCTGAAATCTTTTGCCGGGTTTTTGAACATCCTATGTTGTATATGTAGCAAGCTATTTAGAGATACGAATTTTCCGTTAATACTGATAGTTTTTATAGAATCATCATGATTCATCTCATAATGGCTCTAAGCTTAACTACTTTCGCATGGTTGTGACGGAAAGACAGCTTACAAATATTTATCTTTATTTAACAAAAACGTGTTTTCAGAAATGATTAAATTCATGTTTAAAAAATCAACTTTGATTTTAATATTATCTACACGTTTGTGTCAAAAACATAATCAAATTATAATTTAGAAAATAATCGTAACACGTTCTAAAAACTGAAAAATTGTTGTTGGAAGATTCACAAAATCGATATTATCTTCTGACTGTAATGTTCGTTTCCACGACTTCTTCAGAATGTTGAATAATTGAGTGATTACACGCTCTATTTTTGGCTGCTCTAATGTTTCAAAGGCCTCAAATGATAAGATATCCCCTTAATAAGCTTTTACTATCTGTATAGTAGGCCTCTAATTAGTGAAAATTGAAACGAATGTTAAGTGCCAATTTTTTGATCGAATAGTGAACCTCTAATTCATCAAATTTCATTCACCAGCATAACCTATCAAAAATTACCAGATCAACACCATGATTGAAACACGAATTCGATGAAGTAAAACAGGAAAAGCAATTGACTACTGGTACTACATAATAAGATGACCAAACCAAGGAATCGATGTTGAACGAAAGTACAAAACTGTTTTTCAATTTCAGCGTAATAAATTCTATATCTTATTTTTAAAACATCACATTGAAAAACACTATTATTATTCAAAAGTTTTTCTATTCTTAATTACACACCAGTTCCACAGTTATTTGGAATTCATAATATATGATTCGTAACAAACTTACTGCATGTTTAAGCATACAGCTGAAAATAGCATGAGAAATTCCTGTACATCCGAACTTAGAGATGGAAAAATATCGGCAACGTCGATATATCTTTTCTCTCCCAGGAATAACATAAGCAATGTACCCAATCCTTTTAGAACACTTCTCTTGTGCAAGACTCCATATATAAATCGCTTGTCTCTTAACATATAATTAAATGTTACTCTTGTTATTTGTCTTCTTTGTACCATTTGACGAAAACTCATTTTTAAATCCCTTATTTTCATTGCAGCTTTATTTAACCGCCTCAGAGTATCCTTTTGTCAGAATAATTCAAAATATATTACTTTAAATAAATCAATTTTCGGAATATTATTTGGAATTTATTGAAGGAAAGTAAGCTAATATAAGAATCCAGCTATTCTTTCTTTAATGTTGAAAAATAAGAAAATGGGTAGTGTTTGTGGATAAAAACAATAATTTTAAGTCGTTGTGTCATTCATTTTGAAATATCATCGTATATGAATGAATTTGTCAAAATAAACTCAAGAAAATGACATTCTAGAATAAATTTTTCAAGGTTATATATCACCATTATTTTTGGTTTATGTTTCGAGATAAATATCAAATCTACTTTTAATTTTTAATAACGTCCTTATTTTCAAAATTAAGACCAAATGTGAAATAAACGAACAATTACGTGACTTCAGAAATAACACCAACTAAAATACGGGTATGTCTGATATAAAATTCTATAAAATGAGAAAACTATTTTTGAGAAAACGAAAAAACTAAACATTGAAGCATTCGATTTACAAATGAAGATAAATATATCTTGAAAATATTCACATCAAATAACCACTTAAATAAAAAAATGATGATAGTCAATGATGAAGCCAAAACGAGTATCATTTTCGTGCATTTTATAATATTTTAGGCTATCAACAAATAGAGCTCAAACAAATAACCAGAATTTAGAAGTTTACATTGAAAAAACACGTCATTGAATCAATGTTAGTCCCCATTTTACATAAAATAAATTAAAACTCTGTGTATTGAAATTTTGTTACCATTTTGTATCCTCAAAAATATTCCAGAAAATACTCCTTAAAAAACGTTAGATGTGAGGTCGAAATTCAAAAATATAATCAAATAATAGTTTTATTAATTTTAAAATAGATGATGATTGATGTTACATCAAATTACAGAAAAATGGATAAGGTGACAAAATTTACAGGCTAATTACATTTAAATGATGTTTGAATCGTTGATAAATTAAAAACAAACGGTAGGATTAATCTTTTAGCGATTCAAGAGATAAATTTAGCCCCCCCCCCCCATCCTCTCTCCTAGATTGAGAAGTTTTCTAATTATTTATTTATAAATTTATGAGTAAAAATAATTATTCTGAATAGGAAATTGTTCAAAACATAGACTGTCTTTTCGACAGTACCACTAAAGATTCTTTCATTATTATTGTAACTTCAAAAGTGAACGTTTATGTTCAGAAGTTTAAACATTAAAATTTGTGAAATCGCTGATCAAATGATATTGGTTCAATACGGCGGCTTTTTTTAACCATATTCATAAAGCTTATCACCTATCGAGTCAAATATGTTGGGCATAATTTTTATTAGAGTTTGTTCAAAATTAGAAAAAAGAGAAACGGTTAATGGTTAAAATTAAGTATAAATGAAAAGAATAATATAATTATCAAACAAAATTGATGATCCTTACACCATCGCAGAGTATTCCTTGGACGCAGGAACCACTATATACCATTGATAACGTAAACAGAAGAACCACAATTTTGACCAGAGGTTTCAGCATATTATCTTCGACATTCCCACACAAACCTGCTTCCCTTTGACAACCGTATTTATAATTGAATAGTGGCATATCTGATAAATTCATAGTAATAATTAAATATAAAGTGATTTGGACGATAATTCTTTTTAAATGTCTGCCTTTGTGGACTGAAATCAATCTTGTCATGAAACCAGACAGATCCTTTGATTAAAAGTGATAACTGATAAGGTCATTCATAAAGCCCATCATGAATTAAAATCATCTATTCCTGTTGGTGGCAAGTTTCATCGAGTCTCCCTCCCAGTTAATTATATGAAACATTCGATTTGACAAATATCACAAATTCATTATCTGTAGTATGAAAATTAATTTGGTTCTGATTTCCTTAAACATCATGAGGCCGCGTCACAGAATGACTTTGGTCGAATCTACAAAATGATTACAGTTTAATATTTGACCGTGTTTTCCCGTTAAATATCACTTTTAAATACTCAAAAATTGTTTGCATATGCCATCTAATTTTGTCTCATAACTTTCAGTGTTGCGTAATTTCATGTAGCTCTTTAACTAATTTAATATTTTCCGGTCAACGGTCTATCCATTTATTTTGTTAACGGCTGTTTTTTAGATTATTTACCAAGCCCTGTTGGGTTTCGTCCTGTCAAAATAGGTAATTAATCAACAGCTTATCAAGATTATTATAACAGGTCATGGCATATCCTTGTTTTAATGGTAATAAATTCCATGATTGCAGATGTCTCGCCAATTAATCTTCCATTTACTAGTCTATTTAAATAATTACAAAATATAGGCTAAATCTTGCAGAATGAACATTTTTGTAAATAAGTCTGGCTAAGTTCTAAAATTACCAAAATCGTTCATAGCTACAACAATTAAATCAAGCTGCCCGAGTTTTCCCGTTGGATCATACACCTTTATTGTTACTTTGTCTGTTCAGACAGGGGCCAGGCTTAAAATGGTGAGATCCCGACGAAAAATAATTTCAAATATTATTGATTTGTTTTAATCATTTTCGCGGAATTTTCAAAGATATATTTTAGACTTGAATACAAGTTCCTTCATTATCGATATGTGAACATTATTGAGAACTGTTTTTGGATATTTTATGCTAGTATTCATGAAAAAGGCGAATATTCTCGAATCGGTTAATCATACCGAAAATTCTTGCAATTGTATGTAAATCGTCATAGGGTGTGAATGGATTGTCTAGTCAAACAGTAGATTCAGTTTTTATACCATATTACAAAATTCTGATTTATTGTTGCATTTAACAAGTATAAAATAAAATAATCAATAATACCTGTATGTAGAGACATCGAAATCCACAATATATTCGTATTTAGGCAGTACTTACTGATACTTCGAGAAACATCGTCTCAATATAAAAGCAGTTTCTATTAATATTCTGTCAATGATGGAATCGATTGTTTAAGGACAAAATATTTTAAGTTTGATCACGGTATTTGTAAGAAAAATTTGTTTAGGATGATGCGGTTAAATAAGTTATTGATAATATTAAGCTATCTTGACAATGCTCCAATTCTCGGATTTGTTGAATGGTTTTGTAATCTCTCTAGGAACATATTTTCGGATTGAAAAAGCATCAATTGATTTATAAGCATAGGCCATTCCAAATGCGCGATGTTCGGAATTGGCAAACATACTTTGAAAAAGCTGATAATGTTTTCGAATGATAAACCAATTCGTACAGAAGGTGCCATCTCAAAGATTGACAAACGTGGATACATCATTATTTTTATTTCGGAAAATTTGGACTGGATGCATTCAACGTTTCATTGACGTCATTTCTTATGCCATGACAGATGAATACCGTAAAAATATATTGATTTTTGTGGGCATTTATGGCACATTTCCTGCAATATACTCCGACTATCAACAAGTAAAGAAATAAATGATCTTAATCAATAAAATACCAAAAATATACAAATCATTTAGTGAATATTGTGAAAATAAAAGCAAATCATTTTTTGTCATAATTTCGATCGACATTCGCTTAATAATTCCCTTACGACGCACAAGTACAAACTTAGAAATCTTTAAATAAATAGTAGCTTTTCGTCTAATATCCATCTATAATTATTTTGTTTGCCGTTTTTATGTTGTTGACATATAGCACTTAAAAATGTCATAAATGTCAAGTAATTTTAAGATTTTTTTCTTGGCATAAATGATCAGGGCTTAAACCTGGGCAAACTTTTCTTATGATGTGTAAGAGCAGTATATAGGCCAAAAACGGTTTTTCTATATTATAAATGCATGACTTTGATAGATTTTGTTCACTAAAATACCTCATTGTGATTTTTAACTGATTTCATTCCCTCATTAGATTCCAAATTGCTTATTTGTCTGACTAAAATCTGTTGTTGGGTTTTAGAAAGTGCTATGTTTTAGATTCAGCCTCGCCGTTTGTTTATCAAAACGAAGATTCTATAATTTTTTTTCTATCTTTTTATGATTTTTTTAATGCTTTCTGCGCAGATATAATATATGCCACAATATTATTACTGTTAATAAATACAGTATTTTTAATCCAGAAATCATGAAACTACATGTTTTTTGAATCAATTTTTATTTTAATATATGCTCCAACTCCTGGAAAAAAGACCGAAAATGAGCAGAAGTATCTATTACTTCTTGGCAACCGAAAAATTAGTGGCTTTCAGACACACAGAAGCGACAATAGTTTGTGTACATTGTTAATTGTCATCAATGCCTGAGTGCATTTAAAGATAGAGTATCTAATCACACCACTGAGCGTCTAACTAATGTTTAAACTGGCCAAAATAATCCAATTCTCATATCGAATAAACATTTACGTACTAGAAACCAGGCAATTTGGTAGCTGATAGCTTACAAACTTTAATTAAAAGTGATTTAGTTCGAAAAGGCGAACCTATCAACTTCTTGGCAGATTTTACAAGCTAGAACAATTGTACAAGAAAAAGAACCAAAAATCAGACATCTAAATCATGATTTTAATGATATCGTGAAAAATTGATGGTTGAATTAATTGAGATCGGGAAATTGTTTTCAATGATGAATAGGTCAAAAATGAAGTGTAACGTAAATGAACATATTATCTTTTAATTTCAGCATAGTTTATTCAAGTTCATTCATGCAACTTCAATTCACAATCTAGATTATACATACGTTTTACCAAAGCGCAGTACACCTCAGTCTCATGGTTGTTTTGAACTCGGCCTATTTTATTCATAAAGAAATTACTGCTTTATTACTCAAACAATTGTAAATAGACGTCGAAATTCCTCCACATTCTGATGGATTGTCGGCATAAATCTCACAGTGGCGTTGTATGATATCTCTTTCTGGAAAAACATATGTTATGCGTCCCTGCACGATAAAACACCTCTCGCTTGAGACACTCCACAAATATAGAGAATCGTCCTTTTCAAAAAAACATATGTTACTCTTGTTACTCGCCTTCTGTGTACCAGTTGAACAAAACTCAACTGTGATTGACCAATGAGTGCTGCAGCTCTACGCATCAACTCAAGAGTATCCTATCGTCAAGTAAATTAACAAAAAATGGTTAAAATAACTAAAAAATGAAGGATGTTGTTTGGAACGATAAGAAACATTAGATTTATAAAGCAATTTAATTACTTTTAGGCATAATAGCTCATAAACAAAAAATTACTGGTGATTTGGATTTAAAAATTGACAAAGATTATCCTCAAACATAAACGCGATATCACCGAGTTTGTTGTTGTGCAATATATCAGGCATTTCAACGTATCCAAATTACCCTCAATAAATATTTTCAGATTAAACTGTGTAAAATTACATTACACAATGTATTTTTTAAACAATAAGGGCTGCTCTTTAGTTTTTATTTCAACAATCATTTTAAATCATGACAGAGTTAAATGTTTTTCCCTTTTTTCTTTAATGGATGGCCATTAAGTTTTCAATTAATCCACGAATATAAGCCTAATGAAAACAGCAAACACATTGGCATGTCTTGATTAAAATTCTACGAAAAATAAAGGAATATATTTTCTAACTAGGGAAAATAAACATACATATTCTTGATTTTATCAATGAAGATGGGTATATCATTAAGAAAATAAACAGAAGCGCATTGTTTGAAGACAATAAAAACAACGTTGATGTTAAAAATCATCAAGCTCGACATGTTCATCTCACTCATTTATCAAAAATATTTTATTTTAGTTTTTGTCTAAGAATAGTTCAATTAAACTAATGTTTATGGGTAGTGGTTTTCTTCGGACAATTAAGATTCTAATTATTAAAATTTATCAAATATGTTTAAATATTTGTTGTTCAAGTTGATTAAAAACATTTTTAAAGCCTTAGAATGCATATTCCATGTAAAAATATGTGAAGAACAGTAAAAATAATTAAATTTTAGAAAAAGGAATGTTTATTCTTCTAATTATCGAAAAATAAATCCTGTGTTAAAATTTGACGTTTATTGACATGAAAAGTTTTGATCTTATAGAAAATAAAGAGAAATATAAAAAAATGAAATTGAGAAGTTAAAATTATGATTCGTGAAAATAGTCTCAGAAAATTGTTATTTTTATCTCCAAATTCAATACGCTATCTGTTGAGTTTACTGTTTGAAAATCGATAAAATTTCAAATTAGCATAATTCAAATATCTGAAAAGGGTATATGTCAAAATACAATGGTAGGTTTTGTGTCATTTTCATTCAGTTTGTTTCTGCCTTCTACAAATTATTAAGACATAATTTTAAATTAAAAATTTCTAAAACCAGAAAGAGAAATAAATGTTAAATCAAGCAAGTTAATAAAATAAGTATAAACTAAAAATAACCATTCTTACACTAGGACATATTCGTCGGCCATAACAGCAATGTTGAATCATGGAAAATATCGACAGAAAAACCATAATTTTGACCAGAGGCATTGAAGAATTGATATTTGACATTTAACCGAACGTATACAACACCCGTTTAATCGCGGTTTTTATAGTTGAATGGATACATATCTAATCATTTAAAAGAAATGATAAAAGTCAGACTGTTTGAAGATAATTCCTTTAAACTGTCTGTTTGTTGTGCTGAAATCATTGTTGTCATAAAAACCGACTAGGCGTTTGATTAGAATTGACAAATCATCAGATAGTAGAGTAGCTACATCGTGATAAACTGTCCAAATTTCTTAATCGTTGTTCTCTTCATCAGATCTCACTCCTAAGTTATGACTAGGACCCTTTAGTCCTTAGATAATAATGAAAATTAATGAAAAAACTGTAAGATAATGTTTTTAATATTATTAGACATAGTGAAGTCGCGTCATAGATTATGGCTTATAGACCCTCTTAATAATGATCCCATAGGAATTCAGTAATCTATCCTGGCGAATATCGCTTAGATACCCAAACTGTTCATGCGCATACTAATGATGTATAACTGATGGTGATGTCTAATTTGACATTTCCTTCCATGTTTGCATGAGTAATGTTTTACCATCAACTATGTGTTCATATATTTTGTAACATTTTTTTTGTTAATTTATTCTCTTCATCTTTGAATTTCGTTCTGTTGAAATCGTTTATCAACCAGCGGTTTATCGACATTATTCCATAGCAAATGTCTGTCCTAGTTTTAACAGAAATATTGTTCATGAGCCTACATTTCCTAGCTCATTATTGACAGAATGTGTATTTTGCTTAAACTGCCAAATATACAAAAGAGATAGTTCCTTGATCGTTTGAGTACTTTTTTAAACTACTCACATATCGTTCTGAAATCGCGATGATTGTACGTTGTCCAACTTACAGATTTACCTTCTGTCAGACTGTCTGTCTCGATTAAACATCTGTATTTTTGCTTATAGTTTGGTTTATGATCATATTAAAAATATTCTCAGAGTCGCATTACAAGTGGATCCAGAAGCACTGTTGTTCGTTTTTAACATTTAAGCATCCTGAGGATTGTGGGCCCATCACATGTATATAATGACAAAACATTTTTCATCGCGGTATTATACTTATATAATATATAGTTTCAAAAGATTATGGAGAAGCAATTTAGGAGATAGACATCAAATGAATCAATCAATGGCATATAATACCATCCATAAAACCGAACAATCAACGATAAAGATTGGATATTTTCATGTTTTTAGACGTTGGCTGCTTCGAAAAAACTTATAGACTACATTTACTATAATCGGAAAATTATTTTTAAAAAATGTGAAATTTTTGGAGTAAAAACTCATACACGATTTGATTAAAATATATCTTTTACGTATAAGTTTAGGTAGGATATTGGTTATGATTGATTCTTTGGAAACAATAATGACAAAATATCTTTGAAAACAAGGCTTTATAACTTGAAAATTTGTACTTTGATGAGGCCAATTAAGATCTTAACATTCATTAACTTGTATTTGGAGTTAATCCAAAATTCAAGGGTAACTTATGTTTATCTTGATAGAGCTGTTGTTCGAGTAAAATAGAAGTATTTTTGAATTTTCTGATCAGCCAGTGTATGAATTCAAAATCAGTAAGAAACGAGAGATACCCCCTTTTATATATTTTACGATAATATGTTGGGTTAAGCTAACTTGTTTCCCTTTGTTCGATTCCATTTTCAGATTTAATATCAAATAAGCAATAAAATATAAAAGATCAAATCCAAATTTAGAGATGAAAATCGCCTTTCCTGATGATGACGATGAACCGGCAACAATCTCGCTAAGATTCGATTAAAATATGATTTAATAGCAGCAGAATATATGGGCGTGATTTATAAAAAATGTGATACCATAGATATAAAACTGAGGTAATAGATAGTTTAGATCTTAATAAGAGCTAACATGTTTTTCGAAACTCTGAAAATCATGAATTATCTCTAAAATGTTTAGTTGTAGTATCTTGCATACATCATAAAACTTAAATTATAACATAGTGTTTTCAAAAAAACTAACGATTGTGAAAGAGACAGTTCAAATATGTAAACTAGCCTTAATTGTTTAATTTCAACATTAGTATCATCAATAAAATGACGATCTGAGACGAATTCAATTTATGTGATTGCGAAGATCATGCTCGCCAAGTGGAAATATTCAAGCTGCATGGGATCCTCATGGGTTATACACTCGGCCACATGTCACAAAATATTTATGTAGGTCAAGCTCATCAATATCCACACAAGTAAAGGTGCATTCCAAGTCCAAGATGTCAATATATTCGGAAGACTATATATTATAACTACAAAAAGACCTGGTCGTTGATCACTATCATATTCATGTTCATAAATGAGCTTGAGACATACTTTATCATGGTTTATCAAACCTACCTTTATGAAAATACCAGGATTTTTTGCTTCAAACGTCGAAGACAAATGAGAATGTTTGATCCTAAACTTACCTTCAACGATATAAACTCTATGATCAAGGAGAAATAAATAGCCAACCTACCGATTTAGTGATACCCCTCTTTGCTAAATTGAAGATTGACAAATGTTTGGAATTTACGGAGAAAGTATAATATCCCAAATCAAGATAGTTTTGCTCCACGACGTTGCAGGTGTTATCTTATACCCACACATTTTAACGAGAAGTTTTAATAAACACAAAAAAAATATCAAAGAAAAACTTTATACCGTAAAGCTCAAGGAGGTAGCCCATAGCTTTCATAAGTCAGACAATTATTAAACCGGACTTTTGCTGACTGTCAGCACCTCAACTATGCATTGGAAAGAGATGATTACCCAAACTTATTTAATCATTTATTAATAAACTCAAAAACTTCAAATATTTTTTAAACTTTGATCATAGATCAGCTGATTGGCAGTTTCGAATAAATGTGAACGATAAATAAAAAAAACTGCATTTACACTTTTATGTGGCTTACGGACATATGAAAGCAAGGCTTTTTGACATCTGCGACACCCCTGCCATGTGTCAAAGGCTTGCTAATCACTAAATAGATACCTCAATATTGGGCTATAATACAAAACTGACGTGAGCGTCTTCTTGAATCGCTTCAAAAAACACCTCATAAAGGTATTGATGCTACATTACCAGAGGCACTTGGTCTTTTAGAAAGCTGTATGATTGTTATTTTGATATTAGGCATATCAGCGGGAAAATAAATTCACAGCGGAGTATGTTTGTCACTTAAAATAATCAAATCCATAGAACATAAGTCTCTCGAAAAAACAGGTATCCAATTGATGATCATAATATTGATAAATGAAATCAACTGCTTATTTCTAAGACAGATTTATTTAATCGATGAAATATCTTAATGTAACCTTGAACGACTCATAAATGTATATTAGAAACAGTATCGTCGAAAAATTTTTCCCAAGAAGCATGATCCATTATGTATGTATCGATCCTAACAGACTCACTGTTAAAATTACGAACGCCAAGATCTTTCAATGACATTTAAGGATTATGTAATTGGTGGCTCATGTATAGCATTTTTGTCACAGACAGAAAGGAGTTATATGTACGCTTGAACTTCTTTGAGATAAACAGGTCTGTATCTTGTTCGACGTGATAACAATTACATTTTATAAATTTAAATTATTAAAGACGAGATCAGGCAATGACAATAACCCAAAAATATCCAGATGTTTAACACCGATTATACATCAATCAAAAGATGTCAAATGACGTCATTAGCATAGAAAAACTGGCGAATCAACTATTTACAGATTAAAACATTTAGATTAGTTTTTAGGTTTTGTTTGCCTTTGACGTAAAAATTTTTTCTGGTTATTTTTTTCTATCAGTAAATTTTGTTAGGTCATTATGATTTGATTAACGAAATAATCTTTTGTGTTAAATTTAAAATTTTTAGTTTTTATCTTGCTTTCTTATCTAAAATACACACCAATCATAAATAAATGTTTGCATATAATCTTATTTTTTCTCTTTCCTATCGTAAGTTTTTAGGATTTACAAAGTGTTTACCCTAAATCTCGCCCATCTCATTTTCTATCACTCTACTACCCTTTATAAAATTCTAAAATTAGAAAATCGCACGAGAAATAAATAAAAGTGTGAATCATTTAATGATGATTGTTCCTTCTCTCAGACCTAAATCAATTTTATTTTGTGAGCTACAACAAATGATATCGCCTTTTATTATGATAAAACCCTGTTATAATTCATTCGATAATGCATATTCTGGGTGAAAATACAAACCACTAATTTAGTTAATCTATATTTTAAAAATTCAGCGATTTAAATGAAGATTTTGAATCATCAGTTTTTGAAATAAAACTATCTTTTTGTAACTCTAGTTTTCGAATAAAAAATACTGAATCAATTTGTAACATTTAAAATGTATACGCAAAATCTGTTTTGATTGCTAATAGAGTTTAATGGCAATTTATCCAAAACGTGTCAATTTAAAAATAAAATGCATGTACGAGATTAGAAAAAGGCCCGTTGTTTAAATATTTTGGCGATTGAACTGAAAATTAACGAAACTAGTGGTTCTAATTTTCTTTTCAAAATTGTATTCCGCGAAATCTATTTAGACGATTCACCAAATCTCATATGGTTTTCATAAATTTAAACTTCTCACGTAGAATTACGTTTTGTTTTGATAACATTTATTTTATACACACCAATATTCGTAACGATGTGCCATTACTGCCGAAAAGGGCAGATAGATTTTTATCTGTGTCCGGCTATTTTTGAAGCTTGACATTGAATTAGGAAGATTTGAGCTCTAAACGATGACAAATTGTGGTTGAGATATAAACTGTGATATTTTGGCTTAAGGTGATAAAATAACTGAAAATATTCTAAACTTAACGGAGTGACCATTTAGTTTGTTTTATCCGATGAATGCATAACGAATTGTAAATATGAAATATAAAGGAGAGTTATATCTCAATGAATCGAATACGAAAAGTGATTTAATTGATCAATTGCAATATTTTTTATTGCTATTTCGTTCGTTTTTAATTCAGTTTGACTAAGTAAATACACAATTTTAAAAATCTAAATAAGGGACGAATGTTCAATAATATTATAACTTTTTGAAGATGCTTTATTCAAATACTTTTCACTCGCTTGTAAAATGTTTTGGAAAATAAGTTTGTTTTTACAATGACCAACACTCTTTCGGGTAACTAGATTATAACTATAAAAACCTTGCAATCTATGCCGACTGAATGAGTTACTGAAGCATAAAGGTCTACAGGTCCATATTTGGCGCATGTTATCATCGTATTAAGACTATAAACTTCAAGTTCAAGTTCATTAACTTTGTATTCGCAGAAGCAACTTAAACGGACATGCAGAATCCGTTTGTTTGCATCTGTAGAATCGGTTTCCGCTTCAAGATAAAGGTTGAATTTTTTTATTGATAACATTCTTTCTCCAAATTTTGCATATTTTGTGATCCTATTATAAAACCTATATTGAAGTTTAAAATGTTCTGGACATCTAGGACCATTAATTCTGGGTATAAACGTAAAAAATTTGTGATACATATAGACATAATCCTCCAGGTTCAGTGCCATAATATCGTGTATAACTTCAAATCGTTTTGGTGATGATGGGGCGTACATTTTGACCGTAAGTATTGAATTCATTAATGAAAATTGGCTTGATACGAATATTGACAAATCAAATTCTTTGAAGCTCTTCATTCTTAGAGAAGGGATGATTGTAATATCACAGGCTTCGAAATTTACAAGTGGAAGATAATTGACGCACCCATGCAGTGCGCCAAGATCCTCCAGGACATTTAGATTTTGAACCTGTGATAAACAGCAATGGAAATCATCAAATTTTGGCGTCTGTTCGAACATTTTAGTTTCTGGACACATGATGAACACATTTGAAACGTTTCTAAAGTAATATTCAACAACCAAAATATCTGATGCATATGGTATCATGGCTTGACATTGTTTAAAAAGTGAATTAAGAGGTACTGGTCCGCAGGGAGACATTGCTAAATATGAAAACATTAGAATATATATGAAAATTTCACTAATTTCAACAAATCTATATTGAGGGGAAATATCAATTATGTTAATATCTGAGAAAAAATGAATACTATCAAGACCTAGGCATCCAAAACAAAAGAATCTGAGACCATAAACAATGAGTTTAATCAATCTTACATTTAAGATGAGTTAGGGAATCATGAGAATCATAAAAGATATAAAAAAAATTTTGTAGCTTAAATTTTGTCAGTTGATATCTTTTTAGGTGTATTTCATGAATACTCGAGGATATTAAAAAATTTAACCGTATAAAAATATTTCATTCTTAAAACATTTCAGACTCTGATTATAATAGTGAAATTACAAATATCTAAGTTTTGCTCTCCCAAAATAAAATTCAAACGCTTCATTGGCATCTTTCTACAGAATTAACAGGGAATATTCTTTAATCAGGATTTTTTATTGAACAAAATGTAAGATTTTTGTTTAAACGTCATATTGTAATTTTGAATCCATTAACTATATTTATACACTTATGAAATGGAAAAAAGCTGAAATTCTTAAATATTCACTCATGATATTCAGCATCTACATTGTTTCTTGTTCCAACTTTGGAGTCTTAAACTGGTTAGACTACTCTCTCTATCATTAAAGACCAAAAAAATATAATTTTAAACCCTATAATTGATTGAAACTCAGATGTTGGAACATTTCTGTTGTTAAATAGTTTTTTAAACTATTTTGGTCGAAGAATAAATAGATCCTTAAAATTCACATAATTGTGGGTCGCTGAGCATGTCAAAGATTTACAAAAACATTTTTTGAATGTGAATAATCTAATCAAACCTTTATGGAGTTACAAAATTATTGCCTTTTTCTTAAAGGAATGTGATAAATAGAGCATAAACCTGCCAATTGTTGAATATATAATATGTAAAACCATTTTTTAAAACTCTCAGCCTTAATAAAATTCAAATAAGCGAGATTTGATATATTTTAATTGTTAATAAATCAGATTCTAACTGTTATGGCGTAGTCATTATTCTTAATTTTGACAAGATTAAAAAATTAACCAAAGTGGATTATTATTTCATCCCCTTTGTATGTAATGATAGAAAATTAATGAGAACATTTCTTACGTGAATTTTTCATGAAATAGCTGACTAACATGAAAATTCAATATTTTTTCACAACAGATAGATTGTGGGAGGATTATTCACTCTGGTAGATTATATTTGATTGAATATCACACATTCGTGGATTATAGATTTAAAAGATTTAAACATAGTTGCATAAAGTCACCAAAGAAATGAAATTGTAAATACACAAATAATTAAAAAGTAGATCACCTGCAAGTAAAGGTAAACATCTCTGAAGATCCAGAATAGATTATAGCTTGTATACTATGATGATATATTATTTATGCGACCTTCGAAATTAAACAAAAACTTTATGAATAATTTTTATTCTGTCTTTTTTGAGTTACCATGAATTAAAAGGTTCAGTATAGACCTATTATCATTATTTGTTGAAGAATGTTTTAAAACGAAGATCGGATTACAATTTCCCAAATTTACAGTGATGAAGAGCCTATACATGCTAACTTGATTGCATTTTATATACAAAAACGTATTATATCAATCGATTTAGACGTCAACGTTGAGTTACAATCTCTTTACAGTATGCAGAAGGATGTTAAAACGCCAAAATAAAAGGCGAATATTATCAGGTATTGGCGGACAATAAAACTAACTTCATTGATAAGTCGGATTTATTGCATTTCTTTAACGATGTATAATTATTCGAGTCACAATTCTAGTTTGTGGAAACTGTTAACATCAGATAGATTCAAACTAAATTTACTTGCTTTTGATTGTTTTAAGAGGTAAGATCAATATTAAGGAGTGGAGAGTACTCAGACTTAATTAATAAATATCTATATAATTTTTCGAACAAAAAAATAAATTATATCTTTTTAAATGACATTGTAACATTTATTTTCTAAAAATATACCGTTTTTATTGCAATTAATAGGTAAAAATTGATAATTTAACATGTTATTGAACATTCTATCCATTTTAATTTATTATAACACTGAGTTTAATCAAATGAATTCGTAAAAATATCTGAAATTCAAAAAAATTTATATCATCAAATTTTGATAAATTAAAATTTCTTTATTAAGTTCTCTGAATCAATTACATTTTAGGAGAACAATTTCATATTTTTAAATAAATGGCAACATTATATAAACAAACATTTACCTAATCAATAAACATCACACTCCTTATCTGTAGTTAGAAGATTTACAAAATCAAAATATTTTTAACAATAGCATAAAAAGTGTTTATTATTAGACTTTCAAGATTATGAGTTTGTATCTAACTACAAAGCATAGGGAAGATTACTGAGAACATTAAAAACATTTTTATGTATGTTGTAAATTATATGCATATTTATATTCATAGCATTATTTTATCATTAAACTAATTAGCATCGTTATCAGAATAAGTAATTATATTTACAGATGCAAGAGACCGCTGAAATACTGTAATTCAAACAATAATATTTAAAAATAAGAATTGCTACTTAAGACAAAATTTAGAAACATTTTTCGGTTATTTCAACAAAAATCACTTTATATATCTATATTGAGTTCAAAATTGTTCATAAATGTGTAGATTTAAACATATTGTGTTTTTGAAAAGTCTGAAACAAATATAATGTAAAATATGGTAATTTGAACAACACACTCCATGTATATAAATTATTTGTGAAATGAAACAGTTAAAATATGTATTACCCTTTTAGTGATTATTTTTAATTAGTTTCGAATTTATTTACTGTCACAAGGTTTAAATAGATATAGAACCTTTTGTTTGACCAATAATTTAAAAACACTTGTTTTTATTTTAATTTATTTGTTGGAATATTCATTAAAGTCGTCTTTCATTTGTCTGTTTTGAAATTAACATGTTTACTTCAAATTAAAAAACGAAAACTAATTTGTGGTGGTTCATATATTTACTGATTATACTGCCCTGTTTCATGCAGAATAACTCAAAATCTCATATAAAACTAGTCCAACAATATTTTATTGTCTGGGAAAAAAGGTATTCTATCCTTCAGTGCGTTATTTACATACATGTATGTACGAAGAATATATATTGTGTAGTGAATTAAATTCCGTTGGGATCAGATGAAAGTATTTTTACTGATGATTAATACTTTCCAGTACATTCGATAAATGCAATGATTTTTGGCTATTTTAAGAGGTGTCTAATTGATTTACCATCAGATTGCTATTTTTAACTTTACATTTAACTTTATAATGACGCCACAACATGATACTTTGGTTTTGGTAAATATTTTAATTTTTTATCTTTGACAATAATTTGAAAGGAATTTATCTTTTCATATCCATAAATTCAATCACAAAACTTTTTAAATTTCCTTGAAAAACCTATTTTGGAAATTACTAGTTAACTATTTTTAAGAAAGATAAAAATTTTTGTTGTGAATAATCAGACTCAAATATGCTCAATTTTGAAATATGAAGTGAAGTTGAAAAATTTGTGGAGTATCTCAACTATACTTTAAAAGATTAAACCTCAAAATCGCATATTAATCGTAAAATGAATGCCAGTTAAAATACCTCCATAACAAGTGTGTTGTGGGACAGCATTAATATACTGCCAACCGCTGATTAAATCTGGCTGAATGTTAGTGTAATTTCGTTTAGTGAATGCAAGACACCATGTATGTATATCGCTGTTTATGAAATGAATATTACTATTTGTGTTCATAAGTCTTGGCGCAGTCAAGGTTATCCAGATAATAGAAATTAGTGTTGCATTTATTAAATGTAGAATTCGTGTTGTATCCAGTAACTAATCGACAGCCGATACCAATCATTCTGAGCAAACAAACCAGGGTAACATTTAATGTAATGTCAGAACCAAAAATTTCTTTTTTGGGCATAGAAACGAAATTTATGAAGATTTCTTCACAGAAATTTTTAAAGTTATGTGAGACAAATTTTCCACATTTTGAATACCTGATAAGGCCAATATATTTATCCATGTTTACCTAAATTAAGTAAAAGATTGAAATATTAGTCAAATGTACTTATTGATATATTAATGAGATAAATACACACCATTCCAGCAAACTCTCTCATGACATGCTCGGGGTGTCTCTTCGCATCCATTGACATACCAGCTAATATTGTTCTTGCGGTGTTGACGCAATTTGGAGAATACTAATAAAAATAAAACAAATTGAGCAGTAAATAAAGTTATCGGATATTGCATATGATCTATAAATGCCACAACTTTTTACACTTATGTTAGATTTTGAATACAATTTTACTTTTTCAGCTTTCGTTAAGTTTAAAAAATCTTTTTACCATATCAATAGTTATAATGTACCATTCACATTAATTATAAGTTAAATCGAACTCTTATCAAAAGGTATTTTGAAAAAAATAGGTCGAATATACAATATGTGAGATTTTAAAATATTATTAGAAAATATTTGTGATGTTCTTGATGACACATTCTTGTGAGGGCACTTCTGTCAAATATTCAACCATTTACAAAAGACCTTAAGAGAAATGATATGCTCATCGATCGAAAAAATTGTCTTTTTTTGATGATTAGCTTTATTCAAAATACAATAAATAATCTTAAATAAGAAAATGAACACCCTGTATGAAATTAGATTAAATCTAATGATGTTTTAATTTCTAAAATTGTGCAATAAGTTTACATTTCGAATACAAGAAATCATTCATAACTTCCAAAATGTTACATCACTTTTTGTATCCGAAATTTTAGGTTTTAACATTTTTATTAAACAAAAATTAATTATTGATTTCGAAAAAATATTGGATCCTTATTTCTCTATAAATCAAAATAGAAAAAACATTTTGACATTTATTGAATAACTTATGAATATTTCTTTACCAATATTTATATAAAAAATTAAAAAGGCAATTTAAAATTAAATTTAGAAAGAGCTCGTTTATCTCAAAATTTTGAATCATGACAATATTAAATTTAAATTGATTTAATTTTGAAGATAAATTTAATATTTTTTATTCAAGGGTGAAACTCATCTTTTATTAAAAACTGGACCTTATATTAGGATAATGAATGTGTAAATACAATTCGGATTTTATTTAAATGCTTTTACATGAATTTTGGTTGATGTCATCAGTCACATTGCTCATGTTATCATTAAAAAATCGTTAAATTTCCAGAACGAAAAGATAAAGCCAGGGAATTATACCAAAAGTTAAATTTGTCTGTTATTGCGAATCCCACATATTTCGGTGCATAAAATCTCTGTTTAGGGAAGTAATCTTAAATTTTATGTTTTCATTTTAATTTCCAAGATTCAATAATGTTTATTATATTGGTCAAGAGTAAGAGAAACTTATGATAAGTTAGATAAATCATGAAAATACAGAAATATTTTTCTGTTTATATTATATCCATTAAAATATTAACCATCTTTATATCCTGGGAAAAAATAACATAAAAACAGTTTATTATGTCGGTAATTAAAATTTGAAAATTATTTTAGAAAATACATGGTATTGGATGAAAAAATGATAAAATATTTCATATTCATAGGTGGTGAAAACAAAAAATTGCTTGAAAATATGAAATGAGAGAAATTATCGATTTTTGGATTTTTACCTGGTCTATGTAAAAAACCATTGCATCTGAAATCCTTTGTGAAACTGTCGGTATTATACAAGTTCGAGATATAATATAATCTTCGTCGTTTGGGTTAGTCAATATGAACGTGTTGTCGTGTTCGAAGTATGGGTTGAACAGTAGAAAAATGGCGATTGAGTAAACTACATTCTTTCCAACACAAATATGTAATTCATAATGTCCGACAGGGCTATTTATGAGGGACCAAAAATGGAGATCGATAGTTTGTGGTTTAGAATAACGAGTAAAATAAAATCCATAAGAATCAGGTCTTTCGAATAACTAAAGAATTAAAGATAAAATAACTTTGAAAAGTTTAATAGAGTTTTGGCATGTAGCGTAAAATAAAACAGTGATTGATGATAAATCTTTATCTGGAACTACTTTTTGATCGATCTCGAGATCTAGAGAAGCCCCTCTTCTGATAAAAATATGATCGAGGGGATAACTAATGGTATGGTGCGCCCTATAACCACGAATATGTATTGGCGGCAATTTCGGATCTATGCTTGGGATTGGAATTTTTTCTTTATCTAGAAGCACAGACATTAAAGTTGTTTGCACAATAGTTCATGAAATCTTGAGACTTTTATACTTCAAGATAGACAATAAAAAGCGGCATCTTTTGTCTTTTCATTTAAATTAACCGTTAAATATAATTGTTTCATTACTAACGATGAACGGTTTTCTTGAATTCATTTATTGAATTTTCTTTGAAATTTTGTTCAAAATTATGAGCTAAGATGGGTTAAATCCTTCAGTCTAGACAGATTTGTTCCTCTCAAATTATTTTTTACCTATATCAAAATATATTCTCACATTTTAACGACCGTTAAGTTCTATATAACCGTCATTTTGCTTATTGCCAATTTAGTGATGAAAAAAAATTATTTTAAGCCAAAAACTAGGTGATAGCAGTCAGCTATTAGTTAAGCCAATTTGTATCAGGTTGATCTATCTGATCAAATTGTATATTTTACTCAGTTTTTGGCCACAGTGCGAATTGTGAGGATTCTTATCACGCATCTAAGAAACATGGAAATCTTAAGCAATATTATAGAACTTCTGAACGAGATTAGCTGTGTATTTTGACATTTTTTTTGATAATAATGTCGCTTCTTATTTCAAGAAGAAGTAGGTGTTGGATATTTTGTATATTCAGAGTGTAGAAACAACGCTGAGCGGTCGTGTGGGTGATTACTGGGTGAGCATAAATCGGTCTTTGGATCGACTCCGGCTAGTTTGGCCTTTTACTCTAACAGTGAGAGACAAATAATGCTAAAAATATGCTATGAATTTTGAGATGCGCAATAAGCATCGTCACAATTCTCACTATGGGTCGAAAAACCCGGTAAAAATCCATGCGAACCCAGGTCATAGGTTTAATAAACAGATGATGATTAAAAGGCTACAAGGAGATAGCATGGACGTTTATATAAAAAAAACTTTGGGCTCTATTTTTGCTGAGTAAAACACTACTCGATATATAAGATGTGAGGTTCGCAATGAGTATCTAGCTATTTGTATGAGCGAAGCTTTTGTAAGATGAATTATTGGGTAGTTGAGAATCTTGCCGAGTAAGTCCCTAATTCGGTTTTTGAATAATCCTGCTATATGGAATAAAATCAACTTGAATGACATAACTTTGAAACCATCCCTGCAACGGCAATTAGCGATTTATTTATTGTTTTGTTCTCCGTGCTTTTAAAGAAAATTCGTGGTGACGTGATGAACATTAAACATTTTAAAGATCATCATTATTTTTGATTGAATATCACATCTGTTAATTTCGTTGGATGTTGTGGAATATGTCTAAACTGTACGCCTGACTGATTAATCTTTCGTTTAGTTTCATTTAGTTTTTTGGTCTGTGGCTATATAGAATCAACCAAAATTAATTTGAACTTTTCATAAATTTCTGAATCAAGATATCCTAGTTTTTGGAAAGATAGCTACGAAAACTCGTTTGTATATTTATTAAATTTTAATGTTATGAATAAAAGATACATTTGATGTTAGATTGTCCCTAAAACGATAATAAACACACGACAATTTCAATCAAGGGCCCAAAAAATAATTTCATTAGTAAGATAATCGATTTTACATAAGGTGAATCATGTTTATATCGATCGCTTTTTTAATATGCCAATATTACCTTTCATTTGTTTTGCATATCTTCAATTCTTTTTCTTAAAGCTTGTCGATCTCATATGATGTCAAAAATCATAAAAATAAACTGACGAAATTGGATAAATAATCTTTGATTCCATATTATATGGGTTAAGTTACGCTAATATAAACGGTGTAAATTATGAAACGAATGCGGAAATTTATGATGATTAATGAAATAAAAGCAAACAGATCAGAGGATAATTTAATAAACGAACTAAATCAGAATGTTTATTCCTTTTTAAACAAAGTAGAATCCTTGGTCACAAACAATAGTTTTTGGAATCCTTTCGGACAAACAAGCCTCACATATTAGCATCTTTGTTAAATGATGTCATGTCTCTGACATTTGACCTCTAATTTATTAGGTATTTCCGACCTAACACTATCGAGGGTTTTATCCCAAATTATCTGTCATTATTCTTCTTCTCACCTTTTTAAGATATTGTGTGCAAATTCCAAGTAACTTGTGGGAAGACATGGAGAAAGATTTTAACTTTTTTTGTTCCTACCAAAATTCAAAACGGGTCAAATTCTAAGGAGCATAATTTGTAGATGAATTTATAAAATTATCGATACAATTTCGTGATAAAAAGGGGACTTTTCCTTTATCTTCCAATAATTTTTTGTATAATTATTGCAGTTTATGATTAAACAGAAGTATATATGTATAAATTTGAGTACAAAACGATAGCATTTATATGTGATAATCCAGTGAACTTTATGACATATGTTTAGCATAGTGATACGTTTTTACTCTATTCCCATTCAAAATTTTTATTAATATTCGATTCATCATATTGGCAAATTTAAATGACTTAATGTCCTCTAAATTTGAATTAGTTTACATATTTAATGATTGTTTACTTCTTTTTTAATCCAAATAAACTTTTCCTTTAAAAATCATCGAATATTATAATGCGATAAAGTTATTTCCATATCTTTACAATTTTTTCTATTTCATTTGTTGGTTTCGGAAGAATTTATTTTTCGTCTACAATTTCGTTCATATATTGAATTTTTTTAAGAATAAATGAATGTCGGATTGTGGTTGATATGAGGTAAATTTAGAATGTTTCTCTGTAACCGTGGGAATAGAAGGCCAGAGAACGAAAGTTAGGAATGAGATTCCTTACTTCATCCAAAATTTTCAGGCTTTCAACTCATTGTGACTTGTTGTGTTCATAAAGGTTTTATTGTGTCAAATTTCGAAACCAGGTTGTAAATTTGTATTATTGCTTGTGATAGCTGAAATATCAAACTTTTTTACATTGTAAAAATTTTTTAATTGAGACTTTTAAAAATTTGACATAAGATACACTTCATTTTGTGACTGACAATAAAATAGGTTTATTCATGCTTAGCAGTTTTGCCATTTGATGCCATTTATTTCCAGATGAGATATAATTTTTTCATATAAAACGTAAACGATTTGGCAAAATCGTTGGTGTACCTAAATTTTATTCATATTTACTGACCATATTCTGTTCGATTCGGAAATCTAATTGAACAAACGTTTCATGATATAAATGTCTAACTATTTTTATAGATTCTTTTGCAGAATTCAATTTCACATATTGATTTTTATCTTTCCACAAGTGCTTCAATATTTCATTGACTTTGAGCCACTGTTTTAACCAGCTGATGGTGAAAAATATAACCCAAAGTGAAAACTTCTGTTCTGGTTTAAATATCGAAAAATTAGTGTTTCAGATCTTAATATCACACAATACCAGTATGAGAAAGTTGTATTTGACTGAATGTAGTTTCTATACAATCAGTAAAGAGGTATTAAAACACATAAAGTCACTCACTGAAATAATTTATTCAAATAAATCATTTTTTTTAGATGAACCCAAAAATTCATAATAATTAACTAGAACATTGATTTGTTTTAACAAAATCTAAATGCTAAAAAAGATGAATCAAAGAATCGAAATCAATTAAAATTAGTCAGTTAATGAAAGGAGGGATATGATAAAACTAGAAGACAATGAAACAAATGAATATCACAGATATCATCAAAAAATGTTGCTTTTTACGATTCTAGTCGATTAACTTCGATAATAATATTTTCATAATTTCGTGTCCCCAAATCACCTTTTAATATTAATAATACAAATATGGATGACATTAGAACCATTACCCTCCCCCCATTAATTTCTTAAGATACATGTATTCTATCCACCATGTTTCATCCCAAATAAAATCATCTAGAAGATAACAGATTTGTTAAATTTAAATTATTAGGTTGTAAATTTTTGAGTATAAATTTCTTTTCTTGTAATTAAAAACCATGGACTCATCTTGGTATCTTGATGTCAACTTCCTGGAACTTATGATATTAAATACTGTGTAACATTGACTGAGTACGCAGCATGGGCAACATACGCCTGTTAGTATATCTTCACCCAGAGATCCCTGGATCACAATCTAAAGTACTGGTAAGTATTTGAATTGCCTTATAGAGTTTCTTAGATAGATTGGAGGAGCACATGGTAAAAATATTTGCAAGACTGTCCAGAGAATTGCATTTTCTCCAATCTTTTTGGCAATGAGTCCTGAAGCAGCACATGGTAGACAAAAAGACACAAGGGCACTTTCAAGGTGGGAAAAGCATTCAAATAAACCTTGGTTGAAGTTATCACCCATCCAAAATCTTTTATGTATATATTTACGACAATAAAAATTCACGAAACACTTTAGATATTTTTGGTTGAACCCCCTCATGATACCCCTACAAAATAAAATCCAAAATATCTGCACTACTAATCCAATACATTTGCAACTGCTTCTAGAGTTCCACATGAATAATTTTGACATTTATTATGAATCCAAAAGCATGAGAATGATCATCGTTTTTAACTATTCAAACCAGAAATTAAATATGGATAATGAAAATTCAAATCAGGTAAAAAATCTAATATAACTGGCTTCAATAATAATTATTGCGTATTTTGTCTTCGCCTTAAATAGAAAACACATCGTCAACGTAGTTATTATCTCAGAACTATATATCCAGGTTGACACTATATTTTTCCTCGTTGGTTTTTTCTAATGATTCTGTAAAGCTATCAGGAGAATTTCTTGGTTTTGAATCATCCAAAACAATAAGCAGTTTTTTATTCCCTTGATAAAGTAAAATCTAAAATTCTGATTATTATTGACTCTGGAAAATGGTGGCCAAATCAGTTTCGAATAATCCAAAAATAATATTTGAATTCAACAACAGAAAATCAGGTTTCCGTTATTGGTTTTTAACATTTTGTTCATCCTTTCATATTTCCAGACGTACATACCTTTAGATTATTTTGCTGTAAAAAAAACGTATAAATATTAATTGGATTGGCAACTATAAGCCATATTCTTATCTATGAACTCTAATAGATATAAATTAAAGTTCAGTTGAATTATTGGTACCTGAAGCAACTCCGAATTATATTTGCAATCTTATACTCTTTAATTCATTTCAGGGCTCTCATGAGGTCCTTTTTTTAATCAAACAAAACAAACATACAATTAGTTCATTTCTATAGGCCCTCTATCATCAGATTTTGAATATTTCAGAAGAATTTCTCGAAAATGGGCTGATTTGTTACCTGTTTACACCTCAAGTTCTTTTTCGTAACAGTAATACCAGTGAATTGGAATTCGTTCTTTTCCATTTTCCAAAAGTTAACTCACTTTACCTCTCAAGAAAAGACATGATGTCCTGTGGAAAGATAACATTGACGAAAATTGATGTTCATGAGCTCGAGTATGTAATAAGACTGAATCCCATTATGATCGTGAAAGTCCGAAACATTTTTAATGAAAATTATCAATTGTTGGGCTAATTTAAAGTCGATGATATTTTATATTTGTTCAAGAAATCATTTAAAACCAAAAAATTTTAGTTTCACTCAATTTGACAAACTACGTTTCAATTGAATGATATCGGGTTTTCATTCAAGTTGTGGGTTTTCTATTCTATTTGGTATGCGTTTAGTCTTACCAATGTTTCGCAATTTACAGCCAAGTGAATTTGGTTTGAGTCTTGTTAACCAACATTTGTTGAATTGAAAATCAATTTTGAAAATTTATAGAATATGCAGGGCTGTAATGTTATTTGTGGAATTTTAAAATGTAGGTTTATTCGAAAATTACAAATTCTCCAAAGCATCAAGTTTATAGACATTTAGTTTCTTAAACACAAAAAATGCATTTTCATTCGGCTTGTTAAAATATTGTCAAAAAATAAAAAAATATACGAAACTCAGGGATCAGCCAAACCAGTTCCCCCACTGACGGAACGTGACACCGGACAACTAAAACATGGCTTAATAAAAAGCTGACCCAAATTTCCTACTAACAAAACTCAAAAAAATACATTAAAAGAAATTTGAAAAGTGGGGGAGAAATGTTGGATATCTTGTATATCCAAGTTGGCGAAACAGCGCTGAGTGGTATACTGTGTTAGCGTCGATGGTCGTTGGTTAAACTCTGGATTGACTCGCCTTTTACGCTGAGTCACTAACCTTGAAAGTTAATTAATTATATCTCTTGGTGTATTTCAATAAGTTTTTTGGGGTTTGAAGAATATAAAAAATTAATTTGAATATTTTCTGAATCTTTGAATCAAGATATCTTTGTTTTTGGAAAGATGGTAATGAAAGTACATCAGACATTCATTTACATTCGATTTATTTAACTTAAATAAACGTTCTTTTTGGTGGTATTTTTGGCATAATTCGAAAATTAAACCTTAAAAATATCAAACAAAGGCTCCCGAAATAATTATTTTGGTAAGATGATCGATTTTACATCAGTCGAATAATGTTTACAAGGATTATTTATTCAATATGCCAAATGTCACCGTTAATAAATCTTTTCAAAAGTATCTTCGTTAATTTTGATTCGTAAAACTTGCCTTTCTTAGAAGACGTACAAAATTGTAAAAATAACCCTTCGACATTGGATTAATAATCTTAGATTCCGTGTTACTTTTCTAATAAAGTAACGCCACTCCAAACCTGTGTAAATTATATCAACAATGATGAAATTTGTGATGAATATTGAAATTAATACAAACAGAAAATGAGATATTTACCCCCGCGGTCAACCAATTTTCCACTCAGCAGCGATGCGGCTGAAATTTCACACAAATTTATAAGGTTTTTTTTTAGTAGAAAAAAATTGGCTGTGTGTTTATAGCAGCCTCGCCGCTGAGAGATCAATTGGTTGATCGCGTTGTATATGAGAGACAGTTATATCTATGAACTAAATTAGCATGTTTATTTATCTTGTATTAAAACAGAATCCCTGGATACAAGCGATGATTTTTAGAATCTGTTTAAGATAAACTAAAGTACATTTTTAAGATTCTTCGTAAATTTATTTCAGGTTTCTGATATTTGACCTAAAATTAACTTTTTAGGTATGCCCTACCGAACGATGTATGAGAGGGGTGGTTGTCTCAAATTATCTGCCATTATGCTTTTAGTGACCTTGTTAAGATATTTGGTAAATCCAAATTAACTTTTGGGAAGTTATGGAGGAAGATTTAAACTTTTTTTTACTTATAAAAATTCAAAACTCTTTAAATCTAATGAGCGTAATGTGGAAATGAATTTCTTAGATGATCGCTTTTTTTGAGTAAAATTCGATCTTTTCTGAATCTGTCCAATAATTTGTTTTTGATGGTTCATAAATATGTGTATAATGATTGATATTAGATGGAAACGACTGTATTTTAAAGTCATAATCCAATGAGCTTTATGGTAGAGTTTTAGGAGCAGAGATGCGTTGAATTAACACCTTTTCCATGCATGATATTTTTCATTCTTTTATTCATCATCTGGATAATTTTAAACAAAATAATAGGTTTATCTTGATTCTTGTAAATTAAGGATTTTAAGATTATTTACGTATTTTCAAATCCTAATTGTAATTATATCCTAATTATGACTATGTTCTAGATTTTAGGTGATTAAGGTATATTTCTCTGTGAATAGAAGGCTATTAGAAGAAATTTATTAATGAAATTCAAAATTTAATCGAACATTTTGGGCACTCCGCATTAATGTGACTTTTGTTATCAGATAGGTTTTGTTAAATTTTGAAACTTTATTTAAGATTTGTAGTGTATATTATGAAAGCTGAATTGTTCAACTCTCTGACGTAAAAAATTCGATTATAATAGGGATTTCAAAAATTTGGAATTAAATATATTTAATTCTATGAATAACAATCAAATATTTACTATCAAATTTGGCTAGGTTGTCATAGGATTCTCAGTTAATACAAAATAAAATATGAAATAATTTTGTCTTTGAAAATCATCTTAGACGGGCAAAACTGTAGGAATCACTGAATTTTGTTTGCAATAATGAAATCGAATTTATCTAACTATTATAATAAAATTAATATCCATTAATTTTTTACTGTTTGAGTGAATTACTTACAGATTTTTATCTTTCCATTAGTTCTTCAGTTTTTCTTTAACTTAAAACCACTGTTTTTACCAGTTTATGATGAACAATATAACCCAAAATGAAAACTTCTATTCAGATTTAGTTATCCAAAAAGTGCACCAAATCTTCATATAACATAATATTACCAGGATAAAGTGGTTTTTTTGATTATTTTTAGTTTTTTTAGGTGGTAAAAAGAGATGTTTATACACTTAAAGGAAGCAAATAAAAAAATATGTCCAGATTGCTCATTTCCTGGTGGAATGAGCTCAAAGATTTATCAGAACTAACGAGGATTTCGATGTTTGGTAGGTAAAAATAAATATAAAGGCCTAAGTATGTGTATCAATGAATCGAAATCAATTGAAATCATTTTGTGGATAATACAGAGTTTTCATCCTAAATCGCATGTACGATAATATTCGTGATTTATGAATAAAAAATGAATCGTTCATTCATTAAATAATTTACACGTTTTCTCCATAATAAATGAATATTATAAAATCTCAAAGGCAAAAAATAAACAAAAAATTTAATGGATGTTTTTTGAAGCATATAGCAGACCTTTCAGTCATAGTGTTTTTAATATGCACACTACAATCTCCTCCCTTGTGCCTGCGAGATGAGTCAGTCTTCGATCAGAGCCCTTTGACTGAGCGCAGATTTCTTTTGAGACTCCGGGAATAGCTCCTTAAACCTAGCCACAAGAGACCAAGTGAAAAGCGTTGGTTGAAAATATTGGAAACGGAAAATCGCACCTTAAAAACTTTTTATTCTTCAAGTGTGAATAAATTAATCTAGAAAACTTAATTTTCTATAACTTCATTATTTAGGCGTTTTTCAATATACTCCTTTGTTTGAAGGAGGTAGCCGATGAAATTCGGTGACACCTGATGAAGCGCGGTATTAGTTTTACTTATAATTTCGCAAATGTCATCTGATATGTGCTTGTTCAGAATTCTTATTCATATTATGAGAAAAGGCAATTCGGCTTTCGTTGTTTGTTGAAAACTCCGAAAAAAATATTTCATTATTTTTGTAAACAAAGTGTGTGTATTTCTTATGTGCGATAACAAATTATATGTGGGAAATTTCGAATGACAACCCTATAAGGCTGTTGCACTAAAACTTAGAGATGATGAAACAAAATAAATATCAGAGAGAATGTCAAAAATTTGTTGTTTTTACGATTATTCCAGCATAATATCGCAAAAAATATTAACTTAATTTTGTGCCTCCAATCGGCTTTTAATATTTTTGAAGCCTAGATGGATAAAATTGTGGCCTTTTTTGAAATTATGGCTTCCATTATATTCTTCGTCCCCTTTCCTTAAATACTTAAGACACATCTATTCTTTCCACCATGTTCTGTCCAGTTTAAAATTCCCCTAGAAAGTAGCAGATTGGTTAAATTTAAATTATTTGGTTGTAATTTTTTGAGGTCATTCAAAATCCTGACTCATCTTCTTATTTTGGCGCCAATTTCCTATAACTTACGATATTAAATACACTGTAACATTGACTGAGTACACAACATGGGCAAAATATACCTTTTAATACATCTTCACGAAATGTTCCCTGGAATCAGAGTCTAAATTACTCTCAATATTTTGAATTGTCTAATGGTTCCTCTTAAATAGATGGGAGGAGCACATGGTAAAAATATTTGTACGGCTGTCCAGAGAATTGCATTTTCTCCAATCTTTTTGGCAATGAGTCCTGCAGCAACGCATGGTAGACAAAAGGACACAAGGGCACTTTCGATGTTAGAAAAACAACCAAATAAACCTTGTTGGAAGTTATCAGCCATTCAAAATCTATTAATATATTGTCGTAAATAGAAATTCACAAAACCCTAAAAAATATTTTCGGTTGAACCCTCCTGATACTCTCACAAAATAAAATCCACAATATCAGTAATGGCAATCAAATAAGTTTGGCAAGGCGTTTAAGAGTTCATACTGAATACTTTTGACATTTATTTTCAGTCGGGTATTAATCCAAGAACATGGCGATAATTATCAAATTTACTCATTCCGACCAGATACGAAGCGCCGATAGTGATAATTCAAATTAGGTTAAAAATCTAATATAACTGGCTTCAATAATAATTATTGCGTATTTTGCCTTCGCCTTAAATAGTAAACACATCGTCTCGTAGTTATTATTTCAGAACTATATATTCAGGTTGACACAATATTTTTCATTGTTGGTTTTTTCTAATGATTCTGCTAAGCTATCAGGGGAATTTCTTGGTTTTTAAGCATCCAAAACAGTAAACAGTTTTTTATTCACTTGATAATCTAAAACCTAAAATTCTGATCATTGTTGATTCTGGAGAATGTTGGCCAAATAAGTTTCGCATAATCCAAAAATAATATTTGAATTCAGAAACTGAAAAGCATGTTTTCTGTGCTGGTTTTTTAACATTTTATTTTTTTGTCCGAACCCCACAGCAACACAATTGTTTATTAAATGATTCAAATGTTACAATTAAATACTCTAAAACTTGTACAAGCTGTCCTTTAAATTTAATCCAAAACGATGTTAACGTAAACAGGACATAAAGGAGCGGTAGCGTTGATATATGGGGATCAGAGCTGTGATTTTCTAACCGAATTATTTACATTTAAAGCCTTTAGATTGTTTTGCTTTTAAAAATAGCAAAAATACTCATTGGGTTGGTAACTATAATCCATATTCTTATTTACGAGCTTGAATGCCGTACTTTCGGGTGTATAAGCCGCGTTTTTCCACAAAATTAGAACCCTACGGCTTCTATATGTACAAAATAGGGATTTTTTTGAAAACTTACCGGGTTCGGCTTATATAAGGGTGTGCATTATACACGGGATAATATGGTTGGTATCATTTAAAACTCAGTTGAATTATCTCTACCTTAAGCAACCCCTTTCTGAATTCTCATTCATGTACACTTTTATTCATTTCAGGGCTCTCATAGGGTACTATTTTTAATCAAACGCAGTAAATATACAAGTCTTTCATTTCTATACTCCCTGTATCACAAAACTTTAAATGTTCAGGAAGAATTTCTCAAAAATAGGCAGATTTGTTACATGCTTACACCTCATGTGTTTTTAATTAACAGTAAATATTAATTCTGCTAAATATGAATTCATTATTTTCCGTTTTCTGAAGGTTAATTAACTTTATCTCTAAATGAAGACATGATGTCCTGTGGTAATATAACCTTGACGAAAAGTTATGTTCATGAGCTCGATTATGTTACAAGGTTAATGTGTCTCATTTGGATCTCGAAAGCCAAACAAGTTTTTTCTTAAAGTTATAAATTACTCGGCTATATTTAATGCCCATTATATTTTGTATTTGTTCTATGAATCGTTTAAAAGCATACAATTAAAGTACCACTCGAAATACAAACTACATTTCTGATATTTGATAATACTGGGTTTTCCTTCAATTTGAGTTTGTTATCTCAATTTAACGTGTTTTAATTTAAAGAAACTATACATTCGAAATTTACAAAAATAATGATTGATTGTCAACTGTTTCTTGGAGATGAAGTGGGGTTTAACGTCTATTTGATGTTAAAAAATGGTAGACCATCAATTGGATCAAGCCAAATTTTTAGTTTGAAGCATAAGTGCAAGAAAAATTCCGGTATATTGTGCGATGAACAGAAAATATTTTGTACAAAGAAATACATGCGAGACCATAAAACAAAGAGCTTTAGTTGGCCTTTAGCAATCTTTTTTAGGAATATAGAGGCTAATTTTTTGACGATTAAAAGGTGCGTGATGACCACGGAAGGTGAAATTCCATAAGGCATCTAAATTAAGTAAATGATTTAGCAGGAACGATCACAAAATATGTTTTCTCCGTCTCACTCACCTTTTAGTAAACCGATCGAGGAGGTATTTTCAAAGTGAAAGGGGTATGCTGAAGGCAGCGAACCTGAAAACGAAAACAAACTGCTCAGGCAAAAGGAGAAAGGATTGGCATCTATAACAAAGCTCGGTCATGATGGCCATTACCCGCCCCATGAAAATGTATGCAAAGTAATCCATCAAATATAAAGCAATCTATAATTAGTCGTTCCCTTTGTTAACTTTCGAAAAAAAATTGATCTTCAATTTAAGTCGCGCCAAATTACCAAATTAAAATGAAAAATAACTAATTTGAAGATAAAACCCCGTATCCAAACAAAATTTTTCATATCATACTAACTGACATCATTCACATGATTAAGTGGTTAATAGTGTTGCTAATACATGCCGTGTCCCGAATGGAGAAGGGGCCTTGAGGGAAATATAAATTGGTAAGAGAAATTGTTCTATTTCCAATTTTAGTATTTATAGCATCGCTAGGCGGTGGCGGTCGCAACACCGCAAAACCTGATTTATGTGTCGTTTTGCTCAGTTAGGGTTCTTTGTAAAAATGAAATGTAAGAAAGACTGTTTCGGAAATTTTTCAACTTCTAACAAGTCATTTTTGCTGTAAAATTTCAATAAGTGTTGTTTTAAGGGGTGTCAAGACATTTCTAAGCAAGACACGACTTAGCAAGACATCTCTTAACGAGATACGACTTCGCACGAATTGTCTTCGCAATAAACTTTTTAACATTTTATCTTCTTTCAATCTAATTTTCATCATTTTTCCTATTTCAGTCAACTCCGGTTATGTGCACAGCCTCGGAACCGGGAGAAACATGCAGTTAACCGGATGTGCGCTTAAGCGGTGTGAACCTAACCTGACTTGACTGTATTTTTTTTAATTTAATTTATCGTACTTTTTCATTCATAAAATTATAATTATATGTAATAATTCCATGGTATTAACCAACATACTATTTATACACAAGTGAAAATTAATAATTTTAGGCACAATTTGAATACATCAAAAGCAATAGGGCAAATAACATTCTGTTT
>JWZT01003130.1:275564-294352 GCA_000827895.1 Thelohanellus kitauei | reverse complement strand
AACAACTTGAGCATGCATATCTCGCGACACATACTGTACCATTCCCAGGGTGTTTCCAATTTATAATAAATGAATATTCTTAGATTGAATATTACACTCCACCCGTGCTCCTCTCTGGCTATATTTATTAGACCATAGATATGTTAATTTCAATATCTTTAAATTAATTATTTAAAATAACTTCTACCAAAACTATGTAATAGATATTCAAGAACATAGTGAGAGTCAACTATCACGTTCATTTTATATTACAAAATGCATGTTGCCCTTTGGTATATTTACTAATAATGAATCAAAATACTGCGTCGACTGGAATATTCGATTTGTCGAACCAAGATTTGTAACGTATTAAAATCTTGACACGACAGATCTGCATAGGGCATCCCCAAATCCAAATCATTTTGTCGGATTTTTTATTGTGGGTCTCCAAACTATAGCTGCTTTGGCATTTGAAGCATACGTTTGAAGAAGCCATGAGCCCATTTTGTGAAATAATAGATCGCTTGACGGTTATTATCAACTAGTCAGTAGAAATCTTAATTTCTGATAACGAAACCTATATTTATCTGGATGACTAGAAAAAAATCCGCATATGCGCATTGTGACCCGTAATCGTGTACTCTTGCCTTAATTTTTACCCTTTATCGTGCTTCCTTGACTATGATCCTGGCGTTTTTCCAAAGATTTGAACTATACGGCTTATATATGTACAAAATACAATGTTTTTGAAAATTTAAAGGATGCAGCTCATATAAGGGTGCGCTCTGTACACCGGAAAATACGGTAATATTTTTGACAAGTCTGAAGGTCTGAATATATTCTAAATAACCCTCAAAATCAGAAATGGTTGCTGTTTACGAATCATCTGAGCAATAAAATTCCGTCTTTAATGAATTTTACCGTGTTTTAAGAATTTTAAAACGTTTACCAGCAAGTTATTATTTTGTATTTACTCCCACATCTCTGGCCTGTTCAAAAATTGTCCAAACCTGACGATCAACGTAGGTTTGAACTGATTTTGAAATGTGACACGCTTCTTCTGTTATCTAAAACAGCGAAAGAAGTGCGCTGTTCCATCTATAAAAACCCTTTAAATACATGTTTTATTTGATAGAGAATTAATTGACGAATTTTCAAAATTATTTTGTTTAATTCCGAAAAAAGCACTGTGATATGTTAGATAATATCCTCTCTTTAGTGCATTCACAAATTACGTCATTGCATAATATGAAGATAAAATGTTGGTCGTTTGTTGTCTTTAAGCCAATCACATGAGATTATGAGCTAATTTTCATAATTTAATATCTTAAATTGTAGATTAACTTCAAATGTAAGAAAATTTTGATCCATACCTTAAATCTAGCCTCTATGGAAATGTAATTGTAGTTAATTATATATTCTTCTTAACCAAAAAATACAACAAATATATTGAATTTAGTTCTCTTGGATTTTAGAAATATCGTCCACATAACCCGTGAGAAGTTCATTACACGCCTATTCCCTAAAAAGTTGTTACTTCTTAAACTAATAGTTTGATTCATTATCTGTTTCACTTACATTATAGTGAGCGGTAAAAGGCATATGTAAACGATTTCTCCCCTAAAATCATCAAAGGTAAGGATTAATTGATTTCTTGTAATTGGTCGATATTTGCATTGTTCGTTAATTCTCATTGTGCCTCATTTTATGGCAAAAATAAACGTAGACGGTTCAAGAAAATGTTAATGTTATATTGATCCATGAGATTTTTTCTGAATTAAGCAAATGAAGGAATCTTTCAGTGTAGTTCACAAGAATTCATGAGTCTGAAAAAACTTTAAAGGTTAAATACTTCTGGAGGAAATAGAAAATTGAGAACATTCGCATTTAGATATGATAATGGGTAAATAATTTTTGGGTCTATAATTCAAACAGAGTTCAACTACTGCGTTTTCTTGTGTAATTTTATCAGGTTAAATGCTCAGAAAATAAATTAAAGGGTTTCCTGAATCCAAAACCGCTTGTAGAATAAAAGCATCGTTTTAAATCCAAATTAGAAAATTATCCAAACGATATTAATGATTGTGCGAAGTTTTCGCGTGTATTAACTTTTGGCCAACTTATGTTTTAGGCTTATACCTACGAGAAAGTGAGTTGTAACCAGATTCCCATATTAAACACGATAGGCTAACTGTTACTTAAAAATCTATAAATCAAATATAACATTCATATTCAGGGTTTTCAGGTCTATTTGGTTGTTTCAGAGTTCAAATTCGTCCTTTCGTTTGTTTTCATTTACATTTTTTGTTTTTCAATTTCAAATTTAAACTGGGTAAGGACAAATCTTTTTGGTTAAAAGAAATTTGAAAGTTTAAGCAAGCCATCATCCGTTGAATTTAATTCTCTGTTTTGTAAAAACACATTTTTTGACATGGGAAATAAATTTTAAAAATATAGCATATGGGGAGGGGCTGTTCTAATTTTCGGGGAATTTTAAATATCCAATTTGGTGGATTTTTCAGAAATTGCAAAATTCAGGTTCCTTAAATGCGCAACACTCTACTTCAGAATGAAGGCATCGTTGTCCGTAATGGGAATTTCAACCTCCCTAATTTTCAAATTTTTTTTGGGGAATTTTTCCTAGTGTTGTTGGTTGGACATTATGGCGAGGCTTGAATTGTCCGGGGGCAAATTTCGTCACTAAGGGTGGCAGATTTGGTTAATTTTCAGGCTTGGTAAATTGTATTACTTTTTGGCTACTTTTTCATAATTGGAATGAAGTGTTTTTTGCGTCAAGAACCTAAATTGGTTTAAAATTTATATGAAAGTGAGTTTGTAATTTTCTAAAAATCAGATATTTTATAATTCCCCCAAAACTAAACAGCCACCATATGCTGCTTTTTTTAAATTTATTTCTGTCAAAAATTTTTTGTTCACAAAACAGAACACTAAATTTAACTGATGATGGCTGACTAACACTTTCACATTTCTTCCAAAACCAAAAAGATTGGTCCTTTCCCAGTTTAAATTAAATTTTAATGGTAAAACTAAAAAGTAAATGAAAAAGACGAAAGGACGGAATTTAACTTTCAAATAACTAAATAGATCTGAAAACCCTGAATATGAATGTTATTTTTGATTTACAGATTTTTTAAGTGTTAATTAACCTTGAGTGTATAATGTCGGAATCCTTTGTTAAAATTCATTTCCCAATAGGGATAATCCCCAAAAGATGAGTTCCGCAAAAATCTGTACTTGCGCAATATTCGCGCTAAGGATATTAATATTTGCAGGTAGTGCCTTCGAATAGAGATCATCAAAATTAACTGTCTCTTTAGTTCTGTTATCGAATATCTTATCGTTTAAAAGGATTTCGCTCAAAAAATTGTTAAATGTATGTATTTACATTGTTAGTACTCTATCTTTAATATGATCCCAGCCATGATCTCGATAGTTTATATTGATTGCTTTTAGTCATTTTTTTTATTTTACCAAATGTCATAATATTGGAAATATTTCATTTAATGGTCTCTCTAGAACTAGTTTTATTCCTGGCCAAAATAATGACTCCCTTATTATATTAATGCTTAAAGTATTGTGCACAGTTTTTACTGCTTATTTATGGCATCAGCTTAAATCGAAATAACACAAATATCGTCGGCTTTTGATACAGAACCAGAAAATTTAGAATCGGATCGTTTTGATATAATAAATGATTTTGAATTAGAAATTTCCGCTCATCATTATTATTCTAGTATTTAAAGAAATTACAACCAACAGGGAACTGATGATGTGAATAAAATTGTTTTACATCCACAAAATGATTCTCTGCATTTCAACGGTCCTAAGTTGGTTCTGGTAAAATCATCTATATTCATTTAGAACCAGTATGTTGAATTTTGATGTTTTGCTCGACTCCTTACAGATTTAGTAATTTTAAATGATTTTTCTCATACATGTGCTACCTAAACAACACATATTATGTTTAGACTTTCAACTGGTGCTTTTTTGAATTCCTGATTCCAGAATCGGGGTTTTGTGGAAAATTTGTATGTTTGTAGGTCAAATATGAAGCTTTCTCTGATTTTAAGTGGCCTTAATAAAATGTTGGGTTTTGATTATGAAGAATTTTCAAGTTATAATAAAATATTGGTTTCGAAAGCGTTGGGAGCTTAATTTTCCCATAATTTGTGAATATTATGAAATATATGGAGAGAAAGATACAAAACACTTTAGTCGATCGAATCGCTGTTTTGATAAAGTAAAAATTGAACGGTTTCTCCGAACCAATCTTGAATAATTTATATCATCTGAATAAACGTGTAAAAAATGGCAAACTTTTGATGATTTTTTCTTATCTTTTGAGTCTGGAACGAGAAGTGGGTGTCTCGAAAATCTTGCATCAATTATTGACGTGCAAACGCATCAGATAAACGATATTAAGTTCTTGTTTGGAAATAACTACAAAATCCTGAAGCTTTAAGATTTTTTGGATGTGTAGTGCTGATAACTATTGGCTTGAGTAGAAAAGAGATATAAGGGCAAAATGTGGCCTCCATAGAGAATGGAGGCTACTTAGAACCAAAAATATGATTGAGTAAGGTCCTGTTGAGTGAACTATAACTATAAGCATGTAAATGAATAATTATGTGCATGGATTTGTTTTCCCAGGATCTATCATAGGGATTTTATGAACATGAAGTTTTAAAGCGCGAGTCCGACAAAAATAATTTCGTTGCTCATCGGGTAAAGTTGAATTAAGTTCGATTATGATTTTTGTGCCTGGAAAAGGTAATATTGTTTTGTCCTATGCGACTCCTTTGCGCAAGCATATTTTAAACACAATAGTTATCATCTGTTGTTTGAATGAAGCTCCGGAATATCTATTCAAATAACGTGGGGTATTGTTTTCGCTGTTATGATATTTTTTGTTATGACCCAGGTATCGTCTGTGAACATGTGGGTATCAGATTTCAGATAATCTAGTTGATTCTTGTCTTCTTTCATTTTCAGCTTGTGAATTCAGCTGAAAGAGTCTGGTTTTCTAGTATTCCATCGATTTATTTAGTGGATGATGTGATGTTGATGAATGAAAATCTTGATTCCAAAAGTATGGGTGACCCTTGTTCACCGAATATTTCGAATCGAACCCTAGATAAATACATAAATCTATTGATGACGTTACACCCTGAAAGTATGATTCTACATTTTCAGATTTTAAATACTCAAAAAGTAAATTGATCAACTTCTTCTCAACCCAAAAAACAAGCAATTTATCTCTGAGTGCTGAAAATAACATTTTCTCGTCAGAACTGAATGAGGCATACTGGGCCCAATTTATCGATCCTACTAACTGCAATTGTACAAATAATATGGAGGAGGAAAACGATATAAGAGGAAGAGTTTTTGAACTTCTTTTATTTGAATACCCTGAAGTTGTAACTTTCAATTTGTTGTTTTGGAGATGTGCAATTGATAGAATTGTGAAACAAAACAAAAACTTGACATGTTCAACCACCAGTATGCGTTATTAACGACAGGTCTGCCCAAAGATGTGTTTGGGATCGCCCACAAGATGTTGAATGACCAATACGATATTTGTGTGAAATATAACAACGTTGACAACTTTAGCAAGGAGAATATGATCGATTTGATCATTTACGAGCTGGCTGATAGCATACTTTATACGATCCTGATTCATTTAAAAAAATCTTGCGTTTCATACAATATTGAATTTTATCAATTTCTATCCTTTGAAAGATGTGAATCGATGTTTGAATGAATGTATAATGTACGAAAATAAAACAAACTGAAGTTTAATTATTTTCAAAGTAATTTCTTCACTCGACGGTAATAGATTTGGCGAGATTCCGGGGACAGTCCACCTGGTATAAATGAAATAATACGTCAAACCCTCGAAGTTTTGCTAAATGAAGAGAAAGCAGCTGTAGAGGAATAATGGCTGGGATAACTTGCAAACAATCAATGGTATGCGGTATCTCTAGTGCATCCAGTCCATCTATGCCTTCGATCTTAGATTTGCAGTCTGTAATTATAATAGGCAATGCTTTTCGGGCCATAATCTGTTGTAAAGCACTGACCGTTTTGGCAAACACCTTGCAATCAGTCACAACTATCAGTATCAACATGTTCTCATCGACCAAAGCCAGTGGCCCGTGCTTCAGTTCACCAGACTGGATTCCCTCTGAGTGTATATAAGAAAGTTCTTTGACTTTCAAAGCACCTTCCAGGCACGTTGCAGAATGGTTACCACGACCAATCACCAAACAACTCTTTGAATTTACGTATTTCCGGGCGATTTCTTCAATTTTCGGTGATAGTTTCAAACATTCCTTGATAACAGATGGTAGTTGTCTCAAAGCATCGATTATTTCCACGATCTTGTGAGTTTTGGTCACTTTATCTTCTCCAAGCATACAAGCAAATAAGATCAGCGCGACGATTTGACTACTATATGCTTTGGTACTAGCAACACCGATTTCAGGGCCTGCGTTCAGATGTACACCGCACTCTGTTTCTCTTGAAATAGTACTCCCAACCACATTAGTAACTCCCATCAGGATAGCGCCGAAGTTCTTACAATACCTAAGTGCATTCAGAGTATCAGCAGTTTCGCCAGATTGGCTGACAAACACACATACATCATCACGAAACACAGGCATCTCTCTGTCCAGTAAATCGCTAGCTAGTTCAATCATAATAGGTATTTCTGTTAGTTCCTCCATGAGTTGCCGAATTGCAATGCAACTGTAGTAACTCGTACCGCAAGCAATAAATACGATTCGTCTGCAGCGAGCTATATGACGAAGATGGTGTTGTAGACCTCCTAACTTGATCGTTTTATCTTTGAAATTAACACGACCCCTCATCGTATTGACCAAACTCTCTGGTTGCTCAAATATTTCCTTTTCCATAAAAGTATCAAAAGATCCTTTCATTATTTCCTGAAGTTTCATTTGAAGTATATTAGCCTCCTCGAGTAACACTGGCTCGATTTGAGACTTATATTCTGATCTGCGAATATATAAATCTATAACAAATCAGTTAATACGTCCATCTTTTACATGGGCAACATCACCGTCCTGTAAATATATGACACGTTGAGTATGCTCAACGATTGCACTTTTATCGGGAAAACCCTCACCTGGCATCAGAGGCGAACACATATTCAGCCCCTTTGGTTGGATCGAATCTATAATCAGGGTATAATTCCAAAACACGTGATTCGAGACTTTCGTTGCTGTCAAAATCTGGAATTAAGAGTTGCAGTGTACTAGAGTCGCATAATATTATTGGAACATCATATTTTGAGTTGGATTGAAACTTTTTGAGTCCTATTATCATTTGACTGCTTTTTCTGGATTAATACAAAATTAACCGGGCTGCCACAACTTCACCTGGAAAGTGTTTGCTTTTAAACAAAAGGGCATATGCTCCGTCCTGATAATTAACAATTTTAAAACGATTAAATCAAGGACCATTTTAACGAGCTCGACAAATGTTAATGTCCTCGAATGCTATATTTATGGATGCAAATTACATCGTGTTTATCGAAAAAATATTTCATGAGCAGAACTAAGAGTTCAGTGTCCGTTTGGGATGTTTGGTAGATACCATGGGAAATCTGTTTAAAGGCACATTATACGAGTATTTTTTGAAGATCCATATAGTTTGTGATTATACCATTATGAACAACGACAAAATCTTAATTTAAGATTTTATAAAACCATTTTCTGCTCCAGAAGATTGAGGATGACTATTGATCTCGTTAGGCTCTCCGTGAGTTGCCCAGCGAGTGTGAGCGATGCCAACGTGGATGTTAAAGACGCGATTGTAGTCGAGGCACATTTGAGCTATGAATTATTCGAATACTTTCAACCAAATTCTGTAGATCCTTGACACGCCCTTTCTGCTTAATAATTCTTGGATAAATGAGAAAAATACCTGATCCCAATTAGGCCATCCTTGGTTTCGTCCGAGTCGATAGCGATCCCTGCTGAATCGTAACCTCGATATTCGAGTCTCTTGAGACCATTAATTAGAATATTAATAATCTCTTGTCGAGTTCTTGCATATTTATAGTTCAAATAACCAAAAATTCCTGAAATTAGACCAAAATTAGCAGTTATAACCAATACTTACCACACATTGTAAAAAGATAATTATTAAATATCGAGTTTGCGCAGTGTGGTGGTATTAGTGTTAGTGTTTGTTTTTATCAACAAGGTGTTTAATTAGGCAAGTGATGTGTTTGTTGTATTCATGTAGAGTTCCTTTGAACGACTTCATACATTCTCCGCTTTATTGTATGCATTCTAAAGAATTTTTTGTGGATATGTTTATGGTGACAAATATGCAGCGTTGCTTTCGTATTTTTCGATCGTTTTATATCGAATTACCTGTTTTAACATGCATAGACTCTTCGAATAAACCGATATACCAGACTTTCTTATCGTGCTTTCTCAGTCTCGAGATTGACAAACCGATAAATTTTGAATCACAAAAATCATCCAAGGGCAAAAATTTAGCTTTTACGAATTGATATATCAGGTGTTTTTTTTACGGCTTACAAGCTCATGATCGGCGATTAATCATTATAAAAGTTTGAAGATTATATCTTATCTTGGAAAATGAAAATATGAGTTTATTGAAAGATTATATGTATGCTCATTCGAATCCTTTATGATTTGGCATATGTAAATCAGTTTATCTCACGCCATACTTGTCCATATAAACGTAATGCGGTTTTTATAATCAATTTTGTTGTATGAAAATTAGTAAACTACACTCATCAAGTGCTGACAGAGTTTTGAAATTAATTTACATACATACGTAGCTTTGATGAATAATAAATGAACAAAATTTCTGGTTCCAATATAATTGAGATGAATTTTCATCGCATGACGACATTTTTTGTTAATGGGTAATTATCTTAGATTATCAGTTAGATTATTATGCTAAGTCACCTCTCGGAATGGGAAAATACAAGATTATCGCATATGTAGTCTATACTAAACAATATACAACATCCGATATCGCTAATTTGACCTTATGATTACAAATAAACATAAAATTCACGCTCTGGGTAGGCGTGTTTAGACTCTGATCAGCATAACCGAAAAAAGTGGATTTCGAATTCAGAAACCATATATTTATTGCCAGCGCAAAAATTTGCAAATGTCCCCTTTCATATATATCAAATGTCTGCTAAATTTTCTATCATATCGGAATTTATTTGATTTCAAATTAATAACTGGATTAAGCCATCATTGCGAAAAAGGGTTGATGATTGACAAAAGCTATTTATGTCATCTTTCGGTTTTGTGAATACACTTAAAGTTCAAAAATATGACACGATTCCTGATTGATGGTTTTACATTTGGAGAAAATTGCCCTTGGATTAACTAGATGGTGAGTGTTAAACAAGAGATAAGGATTATAAAAAATCGTAAGATTTTGACTACACTAATCGCCTTCGCTTCAAGATTAGTTTGTCAAATGGTTATTTTGAAAACCAACACACTACCGGGTATAACATTCAAAGTTCCGCACATTGTTAAAATTTTAAATACATGAAACTTAAAGGTTTCTTATTCAAAAAATCACTTTTATAGTATAAATAACAAAATTATTCTAATCTCTTTTGATGCCTCATTCCAATATGCAGTCTTCTAGGAAACTTTCACTCTGGCCAACATAATTTGTTAACGTTTGCGAAGTCACCAATCTACATGCATTTGTCATTCTTTGAATAAGATCGTTTAGACTTCTTGGAATGCTGGTTCCTCCTATTAAAGATTTTATCTGAGAAGAAATATCCTCACGTGGGTTAAGGAAGGGACTGTATCTTGGGAGGTAGTGTATATGATATGGGTAGATATCAAAAAATTCGTGATTTGCGCGGTGGAATCTTACGTTATCCATGTGATTTTGAGTTGTGAATTCTTAATCAGTATCCGGTATTTCCGTTGAAATTGGAGAAATCTTTGAAAGATTTGTGAATTGAAAATTGTAATAAGGTTCGTATCTTTGAATGTAAAACCCGGTATTAGTATGAGAAAGTTATGCTTGGTTAAGTGCTATATTTTTGCTGTATTTCAAGTAAAATTTTAACTCGTTTAAATGTAATAAAAAAATGTATCCGAAATTGAATGAACTTGATGGTGCCAAATTATGGCTCGTGAACCGAAAATTTAAGTTTTTCAATATTTTTCATTTTCAAGAGCCTTGAATTTAAAGGGAAGGACATGGGAATTGTTGAAAGATTTTACAATCTCTATCCATCATTTATTAAAACTCAATATGAATGTGGTTAAGGTATGGTTACCTCTTAAAAACTATCTACTTACTTGTAAATCATAAAGATAGGTTATTCTGAACATTTTCATATCTCTTTCTTCAGATGAGAACGCTGACTTGTGTGTAAACACTGTTTTATCTGTCACCTATATAACTAAATTGAGCAGGCTTAATAAATATTCTCACGGACAAACCTAATATCTTACCAATTACAAATATCTGGTTCTTGGTGCAGGAGAATAGATCTAAGAATCACTGGCTGTGAGCCCAAGATTTAGTGCCAATTGAATTAAAAATAGGCTTTAATCCCACTCACGTAACGTGTGGAAGTGGGGTTGTACCTAAAAATGTATCGCATTAAAATGAAGTCAATAAACCAGATCTATGAGATGCATTTTTAAAAAAGGTTCTGATCTTTCATAAACTCCGAGATCCATCGGATAAGTGAATTAGTTTATATTATTTTATATATGATTAAATGAAATTCGAATTGGTTGTGTCGTTCAAATTGAGTGAAATGCTTTAATAATTCATATTTGTGTTAATAATAAGTTGAAATTCAACATGTATCAAGTTTTATAGTTACGCGGAGAAACACTTAATGAATAATAAAATCAGCTGATGACGTCATGACGATCACCCTATATATTATGAGTAAAATATATTTATAATTCGCATATCTCCATCTTGGGTGTATCATTTGATCTGTGATGTCCATGCAAATAATTTGTTGAAGGAATAGACAATATTGTTGTTGGAAAAGTGTCATTATAATCAGTCACTCAAAGGTTGAGGGTGTGAATATCTGATGGTTGAGTGTTTGGTATTATGGATAATAATTTCATTGTGATTTAATTAATCTAAATCAATCAACTTTGATGGAATCAAAGCTGAATCTATAATAAAAACAGTTTTAGAAGAATACATCTGAAGATCTAGGCATGGCCATCGTTCTTAACACTATAAAATTATGAAAGAGTTGTGAAAAATGGATATGTTTCATAAAATCGTCTTCATTTAACTTACCGTCTTTTTTAATGAATTTAAGAAACATTAAGTATTCTGTCATAATTTTTCCAAAATGACAGTTGTTGGAATCCATATTGGCAATAAACAACTATACACATCTGAAAATTATGAAAGAATATAAGCAACAAATTTATGGAGTAGCTTATCGTTAACATTTGGAAAAGTAAACATGAGGACGATATACTCAGAATATTTTTGGTTTCGTAATGGATAGAAACAATATCAGATGGATAAAATTTCAATAGAGCGCTAATTTTTTTACCTTTAGTTGCTAAGGAAAGATTATTTCAACGGGCGCATCGTTTTCTTTAATATAACTATTTAAATGTTTCAGTTTCTTGATCTTCTTAATGTAAGGTAATATTAGAACGAAGTTAACTAATATTTGGACCGATTTCCCCATTTTTGGCAATTTAGATGGCTTTTTACACTAATACACACGTTTTTCGTTCAAATTTATTTGGGGAATAGGTAAAAGAAAAGTACCCATACTAATTATTCGAACTAATATAACATTTCGAACAATCTGAGAACAATAGCGATACAAACAAAGGGAAGATATAAATACAGTCAACTATAGCTCAGTACACAGCTTCTGGAACGAACAAAACCGTGCACTTAAACGGAATGGTCATTCGACCGGTTTGGGCTGTAGTTACAATCAATTTGAAATATTCGATTAATTACAAACAGTGCTTATTCACTCCTTCAGAGGGACTATTTTCATCCGAATATGTGTTATTGATTCTAAAAGCCTCTTGAAACAAATGCTTAAAATGCTGAAAACTAGGATTTATTTCATAATTCAGCTTTTTTATACATATCAAACTCTCGATATGTCTAAAGTCTTCAGTCAAAAAAGGCGGTATTGTCCATGCTAGTGGTTTCTATTATACGCATGCGCGTTTTATGATAGGAGAAAATTTTCATACGCTGATAGTTGCCCGGCTTAGAAAATAATGGTGGGTTAATATAAAATATGTCTTTTAAGACTATAAATAGGAAATTGTTTAAATATTTTGCAATGCGTAAAATAAACTTATTGGTTAGTCTGTATATCAGGTTTTGCATACGAAACCTTGAACTGTGACGAAACATATTTAGATCTTCATAATTCATGGTTGTTATTAACAACATTATCGAACTTCCGAACGCTATTTACTGCATAGTTGGACCTTTTGTTGAGCCTGATTACGATCCTAATTTCAATAAAATTAGTGACAAATATCTCTCCATATTGTCAAAGTATTGTAAATAATAATCGTGAATTATAAGGTGTGCAGCATGTATCGTCACAGTTTAAAGTTTTGACTGTAAACCCATGTATGAAAACACTAACCACTCATTTTGTTTAACTTTCGCCAAATACCAACATCTATACTGTCTATAGTTTTAAAAGATATATTCTATATTAACCCTCCAATTCTTTTTTAATATCAGGCAGTTATCATTCTGAAAATTTCTCCTCCTTCCATATTAATATGCGCGAGCGCGAAAAATAAGGCACCTGCTGGCCAAGTGCCAAAAATGAGAATGTGGATGATTTTAAGTTTGTTTGAAGCTCGGTCATTGTTGTAATCGATTTTTTAACTTTGGGCTGTTTCATGTCGTTCACACTATATTTGTTGATAGTTTCGTGAGTCAACCAAACCAAAGGAGAATAAAATCGTGTTAAGAGTTTGCCTGCTTGTGTGATGTTTGTCATAAATTTCAACTCTTCTGGTCTCATATTTTATAAAGTTCAGAGATCGTTTCATTCAATTCAAAATTCATTTAAAATCTTACTAAATAAAAATTTTGATAACGATCCATAACCCACATGTATGTATTTTATCCACTATTTCAGCTGTAAGACATTACGGTTGATGTATATGGTTATTCTATGAAATCTTTGATATCGGATGTTTCAACATGAGATCGATGTCATCGAATAGCATTAAAATAAGCCTTGGAAAAAATTATAACATAACAATTAAGTTCGAGGAATTTCATTTCTGAATTTTATTTTTATTGTCCCAGACTCTTTGGTTCGCCCCAATAAAAAGGATTATTATTCGATTAACTTTTAAGTTCTTAATCATCCAATAAATTCTGCAACTATGGTTCTAAATTCTGCGTTATCATTGTTCAAAATCAAATGAAAAATTTAATAAACTCCGAGACATTGATTTATACTTTGAATAAAAGGTAATTCATAGTTTTCACCCAAGATGTTAATTTACTTAGATGTAAATCTTATTGGGAGAATCAATATTCCTCTTTCCAATCCATAAAGTCAACATCAAACTTAATGAAGATGATAAAAATTGCTAGTTTTGTCTGCTTTGGTGAAAGTTTAGTTCAACAAATTGATTAAATTAAATTTACTGTGTTGTGCGGCATATACCTTAAATAATCTCTATATTGGATCAAATTAACAATTAAATAACTAAAAACTAATATAAATAGATTTACCTTAACAAAACCATGTTTCGTTTATAGTTGACAAGTATTTGACAAAGTGTTCTTACAGTTTAAATCCCTGAGTTAAACAAGGTTTGATATTAAATTGATTGTAAGTCTTCTGAAAGGACAGTAGTTGTAATAATTAAAAGGGAAGATTCCCGGTAGTGGAACAAATTATTAAAGTTGTTAAATGAATTCAACATTCCATGACGTTTTTGTTTATCTCGTGCCTCAATAATATGAACATGAGAATGCATAAGATAAAATAATCAGTTTCTCAGAGGGATGAACGATAATTTCAATCAGATAAAGTTTATATTATTGATATGTAATGGAAAGAATCAATTAGCTTTCAGCACCTAATGAAATACTTAAATAGAGTAACAATTCTATATTCGACAAGTCCTTGGATGCGCTACATGCCAAGAGCGTTTAACCTTCAATTTACTCTGATTCTGAAGATTTTTTACCTTAATTAAGTCTTAATGGAAGAAAAAAGCTTAACCAAAATGCAAAATACGATTAGGACCTCAAAATAATCATTAGCTCAGCTGACAGGTTTAAACTAAGCATGTTTAGCCTTGAGTCACTTTAAATTTGTAAATCTTATATGTCAAAAATTAATTTTGTCTACTGACGAAAAAAAGAGAAAGACAATTCTTATAACTTAACATTACATTTATTTAAAAAGAAGTTCGACACGTTCAAAATTTGGAAATTAATATTTTTTAAATCAAATACCTTAACATTTCTTCATGTTATCACGCATGCCTTAAACGAAATGATACCGCGCCATAGTTACATAACACTACGCATATAAAATTAAAGCGAATATACGAAAACTAGATTGGTTATTAAACCTGAGAAAATAAGTGTTGAATTTACAAAATCGTTCGACCCTCTTCGGATCACGTATAGAAATTTGTGGAACTGGGCCACAACAAAACAGCCAAGCGCATGCGATTTATATTATGATACTTCAAATGAGGGTAGCGATGAATGTTTTTTAAAGGTTGTAGAAAGAAAATGACCATTCATATATACGAGGCCCAGCTAGGCCTTAACTCTCTCATCCTGTGACTCGATTAAAAGTAAAGGCTGTCGACTAGTAAAAGATGTTTTTTGACCCATTTACTTCAGCTCTTTATGATCCTGAAGCGTATCTGGTTGTAAATATCAAGTTATATTTAATATTAGGGATTATCAGAGAGATTTAAATCATGCGAAGTTCATATTATTGCAAATATCAGAAAATTTAAAGATAAAGAATGAGGAGTGGATAATTACTAATATTTTTCATACAGAAATACCAAAGCCCCTGATCATCTATTACCAATAATTAAACCACTTACGGCACTCCTGCTTCCAAAATAAAATAGCCAAATTTCATTATTTTTTGTTCTCACATCTCTGTTATTAGACCCTTTATGTCCGTGGTGCACCGCTTCTACCCCGCCGCAAACCTTTATGTGGCCCTCGAAGATCAATGTGAAAGCCGAAATACTGATATTCAAGTCACATTTTTTCATGAAGTTGCGATTGATTAGAAGGCAGCATTACATTTGCGTATCAGTCGTTTGACCCCCGAAGGCTTTCGTAATTCGAATCATGGCCTTTTTCTCAAAAAGGTTGTGCATCATCGCTCTATGTACTCGAGTTCCTTACATCCACGAAGACGCATACATATTACTTGTCTATTTTTTGTTAATTTGTATCATACTCCGCTATTTGGACAAGATACCAACTCATAGATTCACTCAATGTCGCTCAACGTACAAACTAATTACCTCCAAACCGTGAACAAAAAACAAGATGGCCTACGGTTTGAAATTGTTAATTCTCAAAAATTTAATGTTAACTTATTTACAGAAATCTAGATGTCTGAAATAAAATTTTAATAAAAATAATTATAAATAGCTTCTTTGATAGGAACTGGGGCATAAACAACAACAAAAACAATTTTTATATCCTACTGTCATCTTGACTTATCTCTGAAATGCCTTCCTATAATTTGTATTCCACCACCTTCGATTTCCATTTCATCTCAGTGATTGGAAACAATAGAGATACACGCCATTCACTGGCTGTTGCCGATCCGCCAACGCCTTTAGCCGACATACAGCTTCGAATTCAACTTCTGAGATTAAATTGGGACTTGAAACTGTTTTTATTTGTTAAGTTTGTTGTTGACTAGAAAGCAACACCAGGTCAAACATGTCTGTTCACCGAATGCCCTTTTTTCTATTCTCAAACATTTTTATGTGTGATGCATTACATGATGACCTTCTAACCTTAAGATTCATTAAATTAAAAAATAAACCAGTTAAGAGTTTTCAATATGATCTAGATTCCTCTTATTTCTCAAATTATTATTTCTTAAAGTATTAATCCCTCGCTGTTCCTTAACTGCCAAGATTTGTTGCCAAATGATCAATGTTTGTGAATAGCTCGAGTCGATAATTTATAACTTGATGTACAATAACAGATTTTGATACTCGCCACTCCCATTTGGAAAGTAACCTATCTTTCATCAATAACCAAAATTAAACAAGAATAGACCGGCGTCTTAGTTGGCGTACAGTTGAGATAAGTTATTTGAATTGATGCTAAAAACATGAAGATTAATTTATGAGAGTCGGGCACTTTATATCTACGAAATTTATGCCATTTCGGGACTAGGTTTCAATTACCAGATTATTTAGGCGTTATTTGATTTGCTATTTGTTCAGAATCAGAACGACGATTTATAGTTAGCACATGCTTCTTTGAAGGTAAGAGTGAGTAATCGGGGTTGGACAGACACTCCTTAAACAGGTACATGTTTGTGAGTCATTACGAATTGTCTTGTAAAGTTTTAATAGGTAGTGATAGACTTAGTGAGAAACCAGGTTTGAATACGCAAAATTATAATGTAAATGAAGATAAAAATTTATCTATCAATGTAGTCAGTTGATTTAAATGTCTATTTATTCTGAATTGGATGAACCTAGTCATACCTGATCATGATTTGCGATTTTACTATTTATAAACACCCTTGTATAATTTTTACGATGGCCCTCTGGAGTTTAAGCATACAAGACGTTTCTAAGCAGGCTTCACATTGCCCAAGCAGAACAATTTGTCTGAATCTCGTTCGTGCTATATTTTAAAACTCGTGCTCCATCCTTTAGGACCACTTTACGAAAGTATAGTTATCTACTTGAAACGTCACTCCAATTACTCACAGAAGATGGGTTCTCTCAATTCTTAAATCTTTGGAAAATATTGTTTCAACTTTAGAGTCTGTTTGTTGAAACCAAATTACAAAATATGTCTAAGGTTTCGTATGGTTTAACTTAATAATTCAGGAAATAAAAACTAACATTCATTGATTTAGCTATCTTCGTCCTGAATGTTAAATAGTTACTGATATAGAGTTTGTTTTATCTGATTACCAAGGTTCCCGAGCACAAAGAAATTAGAGTAATTTGTTGAAAATGGCCAACACAGCCAGTCAATGTATGGACAATTTACACGCTTGGTGTTAGGATATCGTGTTGAGTTTGGACCATATTTATTCGTTAACATATTAATGTGACATTTTAAAATATAGCCATCGTGGGATTTTTCCTTTCTATAAGTTTCGTTTATGTTACTACATGTGGAGAATCCTAGAATGGATCAAGATGACGTCTTCCAATCGTTAGTTGTTTGTAGTTCCCGTTTTCTACTGCTTGAGATGAATGGTTGTTCGGCGACTCACTGTTCCGCTCTACTAATATTTATCGAACCAAAGTCAAGATAATATAAGAAAGCTCTCCCATTTATATCACTGGTGTTTTTTACGACAAGCAGTATAAACAGGGCTCTTCGTGATTAGATTTCTTATGTTCTTTTTTCCAATATCAATGCAGACAAAAGAGTCAGGGAATTTTGGTTTGGGGCAAGTTTATCGTCGGTTTATTACATATTCAGAAAAATAACATTTCTCAAAAATTTTGATTTCCATCAATACACCTACAGGTGCATTCTTTGATTCTTCTTGGTCATGATGAATGCGTCCACGACGCGTCGATTAGTGGAATTCTTAAAGAATTAGGGTCTGGTGAATAATTATAATATTAACCTGAATTATTTTGGAAAAAAGACAGCCTATGTTCTCATAAGTTTTGACAGAGCTGCGCGGCAAAATGATGGAGTGGCAGGAACCTATTATGTAAAATTTTTGTGTGCGGCAATCTGGAAAGTAATTATTGTTCAAATAATTACAATTTTGGTATTTTTATACCTGGTGATCCGTGATATACGCGTGCTCTCCAAAAAATAACAGAAATTGAATTTTATCTGTTATAATTAGACCAGGAGAGGGTAGTCAACTTTTTAATTGAAAAAAAATCTGATTTTGGTCAAAATTTAGACTACCAAACAGGTGCCACATGTAGAAATTGAAACTATCGTAATTGGACTTCAGGTTTTAAATTCACTTCAATGATATGAGAATATACAGCCCCTACTGAAAAAAGGCTAACAGATGAAGGCCAAAACACCACATCATTGCCTACACTCAGATTCAAAAGTTGCAGGACATATCTCGGCGTAATGGTGGTTTTCTGTCATACGTGGATCGAAATAGAATAGCACATTGTAAACTTGCACCAGAAAAGGTTCTCCAGGTAATCTTTCACTACCCAACGCAACGTAGCATAAAGCACTTAAATCTGTTACTAGATGTCTCCAAACTCATAATAATTGATTCGTTTAATCATTGCCTCTAGGTTTGCAGACGGAGAAATTTAGCCTATCTCAACAATATTCATTTTGGAAAAGGGAACGAGGAAAGAATCAACGGTCAAACGCCAAATGTAATACAAATTGACGAGACCTTATTAAAAGGAAAGAAGTGTGCTAGTGCCGGTCGATTACTTGTCACAGACGAAAGCACAATCCAGAAGAAATAGAAGAAAGGGAAGATATAAATGAAAATGGCCAATTATGTTCAAGTCGAAACCAGGGAAGAAGAATAACGAGTCCATGGA
>JWZT01003130.1:248838-274012 GCA_000827895.1 Thelohanellus kitauei | reverse complement strand
ATACTAACTTGAAGACCATCATAATATTATTCCAGCATTATATTAATGTGAACATTTTGATTACTTTGTGTAATATCATATCACAAATGGTTTAGACTATGTAACTGTTCCAGCAACCGCTGAATTTTTACTCATTCAAATCATCTTAACTTTTCTCTGTGAAATTTTAAATATAATAAACTGTCATTCCTATACTAAATAAAGAACGCTGCAATGTGCATAGCTACAAAATTTAATAACATCAATCATTCAATTATGCATATGGAAATATGTTGAAATGACAAAGGTTCAATTTACATTGTTGCAATAGAAACAGCCCTTTTTACTATCATAATCGAGAATTATAAACATTTTGTTTTATATTGGCCGGAGAGTTGATAAAGAAATTAAATTATACGAAATATCTATATTAATCCAGCAATAATAAATTTAAAGCAGACAACAAACCTGTCCCTAAAATCATCTTCATGTATAGCCTTAGTTGAATTTCTGGAAACCATATCCTCTACAGTAATTTTGCACCCTCCATATTCTTCTCAAGTATTTGAATTATTCTCGAGTCATTTTATATGTAAGTGCTCCAAATGTAATATCGTTTATATGTTAGCATGTCAGGAAAATCATGATAAAGATAAATAAGAATATTCTTAACTGTATCAGTAAAATTTTTTAAAAAATCTTGACACAAGAAAATACATCCACAGTTAATATGACTGAACAAAAAGCAGTGCGCGGATCTATCATCTAACACAAATTAGATATACAGTAGCCATATCGCTCACTGAATTTTTTGAGAACGTTGAAATTTTTTTTCAATATTTCATGATACGTTGTTTAGTTGCTTCAAACTATTTTCAAAGATAATCTAAGAGCAACAGGCCTATGTCAAAAATTTTAAGAAGGTATATTATAACCTCTAATCAAAATATTCAGACTAGCAAATATTTTAATCTAAAATCACTAATTTACATTGTCATTATTTTGCATGTTTGACAAATTAACCGAGCGCAATCTTTGAGAAATTTTTAAGAGTTTTGTGTTGCATGTTAGAGTTCACATAAAAATATACTAAAATTAGCATCAACTGGTTGCTGATTTATAACCATTTGATTCAAGAGGCTCTGTTTGTCACGACAGCAATTGGTCAAGCTACTTTCGATTTCAACACAGACTGTACTTCTGCATCTAGGTCAAAAATTTCGTGCGCGGGGGTATTTTTTTTCGCGTGCGGCCGCGCACGGGCGCACCTTAGAGGGAATATAGCATATAACACTTACAACCACCGAGATTTTGTGAAACTTTTCTCTGCATTAGTACCGGGAAACGTTAATTGTATCAAAGATAGAATGACTACTATACAAGGGCAGAAATTTTTTGGTTATTGGGTGAAATAGTCCATTGAAATGAAATTCAACTGATTGAGCAATCTCAGATGTGAAGAATCCCAGTGTTATATGTTTGCACTTTGGCAACTTTTTTTTGGTGTGCTCGCTTCAGTCTCATTAATAAAACAATGAAAGGTTTAGGGAGAAGATTTGATGTGCTCGATCACTTTCAGTAACTGGGTTCAAGTGTAAAATACACAGTCAGTGTCAATTTAAATCGGTTATGGACCGTAATATGATTTGATTTTGAGAAAAAGGGATAGTTACAACAAAAAACAGGTAAAAAATCAAGTTTCTGCGAATTATAAAAAGGAACGAAATACTGTATTTCAGTGTTGATTTAGTCCGATGTTATAAGAAATAAACAGGCGCCTCTAACATATAAATCATATTGAACTGATTAAGAATCCAGAATAAATCATTTTAGATATGATGAAACCATGAATCTATTTGCAACGATTCAGAAATTGCGTTAAACGTTTTTTTGAAGAAAGTGAAAGATTGATGGTCTTGGGATTGAACAATTTCTTCTTAGTCAAATAAGTGGAGGTAACCGTATGATCCGAGTCATATTTAAATATTAACATAGCAAAATCTGGAATCGAGAGATCATCCATCTCCTGATTTTTACACTCCAACAACTTCTTCAGAACTTGTAACATCTTTAATTTAATACAGATCATTAAATTGAATTCATTTTGTTTCTTTATTTTGCCAGATAAACCTAATTGTCATAAAAAACATTCTTGTTAACAATTCCCTGAATGGTTGGAAAGGGAATTTCAGGATTTTATAAATATTCTCGTTTTCAAAACTATTGGAGTTTGATGGAACTCCTTTCAACTGTCTGCACCTCGAATGAAGTGATCAAAATATAAAGATTCGCATATTTGCGGAAGTTTTCGTTGTTTTCCATATATATGGCATCGTTGAGATTCCTCATTTTTGCCGTCGTAACATTGTCATATGGAATATTCATTTTCCGGCTCTATTCTCATGGATTATTAGACTGGATTATACAAACGTACCAAATACTGTATATAGAAAATTATTCGATATCGTTTCACCTAAGGTTGAGCAGGATGCCAGAGAAACCAATCAGGGGACTCCAGAGCTGTTTACCAATATGATGCCACATTTGCTTATAGATGAAAATTGGAAAGCGCTCTACTTATCCGATTTGTCTCTCAAGGTACCTGGCAAAGATGATCTACGAGTTGGTTCCCATTTTGTCATCGGCAATAATGTTTTAATACTTCTTGGCAGTATGTTCAATGATTCGAATGTAATTGATCTTATTATTAGAATTTTTTGATGCTTGAAGTGACTGATAAACGGTGTTCCGAAGTTATGGTTGATAAAGAAATGTTTTCATATGCACCCGAAGGCGGACCCGTTGCCAATCTCGTAGTTCGTTTTGTAATAGAAATTAAATAGCACGTTTAATGAGTATTTTAAGTTGAACGGTGGGAAATTCTCTCCAAGACCATGGCTCAGGAAGTTCCATGAAAAGCTATAACTTTTATCCTTTTGGCTTGAGTTTTAACTTTAGAAGTAGAATAGCAATGGCTTTTGGTAAATCAAACAAATCATCTTATTAAAACACCAAGTTGTTAGATTTATCTGATACAATTTTTCCAAATCACCACCCAAACTCTGATCAACCATTACTTCTTCGCGCACTTTATTATACGAATCTAAAATACAGAGGTTTGAATTCTCAAGGCTCTATGATACATGGTAAATTATGGGCATTGTCTTAAGAAGGATATGATGCTTTGAACTAGCATGAATCCAATCGTAATTTCTCGAAATCTGCCTACCCATCAATACCTGGTTTATCGAGAGCGAAAATTATTTTCAATTGATTAATGTGATCCTAACATTGCTCGAATTCTAACCAATAAAGATATTTGCCATGACGGCATTTTCGAAACAGGAATTCTGCCAAAACAAAAATTAAAATAGAACGAAATTTAACCTTATTTGGAAATACATTTCAACAATTCCAAAACCCTACTGGACAGATGGTGGATGTCCATTTTAAACGGCTCGAATCCGTTGATTCCTACTTTCACCTACACCCAAATTAATAAAATGTGAGGGTTATTTTAGAGAACTAATCTTCCAGAATTTCCAAAAGCAGATTGGGTCCGAATTCTAAAAATATAATATAATCTTTATGAGTTGGTATAGTTCGTTTGGATCGAAATCAGATCTTAAAAATACCTACCAGCATTCAGCTGGTACTAGCACGCGAAGCAGTTTTAATGCGTTTAAAGTTATTCTAGTATAAAGAGGTTTAAAATCAGAACCATCCTTAACTACCATGCCAAATGACTATGATCCATTTATTTGATATTATGCCAAGAAAATGGCTTTAAAAGCAAATATCTGAAACTCAGGCCCCTAAATTGTCAAATATGAGTGTTATACCTGTCAAACAATAAATGACTTTAACATACCGTTATTGGGTTCAGATGTATGTTTGTGAAGCTTTTACAAAGTTTTTTGATTCGTTGGGTAAAGTTTCAAAAGAAGACCTCGAAGATTTTCTAACATCTTGACTAGAGTTAAGTGGTTTAACTCATGATTTATGATTCAAAATTAACAATTCGTCTATCGGCATTGGTCCTTGGGAAGTATTACTTCAAACCGTTCTCCATAGTGGCTGTTGACAAAATTGACTCATTATTTCAACATTCCATAATGAATCGTTGTGAATTTAGCCCAAATAGCATGGAAGGTTGACGATTTTCGAGGTTTAGGTGTTTTTATTATTGGTCCATATATTTATTTGCGCCAAAAAGTTCGAAATTTCATCTTTAAGTTTTATCTTGCAAAAAGTTTGGGATTTAAAGTCAAATGCTTGAGACCCCCACCGTATTCTGATGGCCTGCCAATCCCATATAAACTTATCAAACGGATGTTACAAGTCTTCAGGTTGGGTGTCGTAATCACCTGAATTGTCGATGAGATGTTATAATTATCTGAAAATATCAATCAAAGTGTCGAAATCATGAATGATTCGTGTAGGGAAGACGGAGGTGTCGGTTTGTTGCAAAAAAAGAATCAGGTACCGAATGTAATCTTTTTTAGACCGAAAATTTTTCGGGTTGATAAACATCTGGTAGATCATTATAAGAACACAAAATGGAAGTGTGCTTGGTGAACATCACTCTTTCAGTAACTAACGAACCGGGCCATTTAACCTTACTGAATGTTTTCGAAAAAATACGATTCGTTTTATTTTGAATCGGTTCATGATTTAAAGGGAGCTTTATTCACAAGAAATGTCAAAACTTCATGTTTGACATGCCGTTCAGGATATTTAAAATTCAATTTCAGTCAATGATCCCCAAAGGAGATCATTGAACATTTCCTTGTTTTTCAAGATTATGTGAATTGTGTGAAAGTTACGGTAAATTAATTTTAAATATTTATTTCTTTGAAAAATAGGTAAGACAAAATATAAATAAAAACCCGGCATAATGTGGAAAATAAAAGACAGACCTTGAACAGTTAACAACTGTTGTTATTTGAATTCTATAATCTGTTGAAGTTAACATTATGGTGCGGTAGAGAAAAATTATGTTTTTTGAAATAATATATTATTGGGGGAAATATTTTACAAATCATTCAATAAAATAATTTTCAGTTTCATCGTTTGCTTAAATGATCAGCCAATTTTTGAAAATATCTTTGGCTTTTAGCTTAAAAACTTTTCAGTGGGATTTTTACCTCACTAATAGTGTTAATTGTTTATCCTTAAATGTATGTTCCAAAGATTTAATATAGCAATATATTGACACAAGAACCGGAGAAGACTACGGACGAGGTAAAACTACTTGATCTAACCCTTGTGCATTTTCTAGTGACCCTTTTGCCGCATCAGGGCATATGTTATCTGGTTGAAGATTTAATTGGATTTTTACTTATCAATACGGCTGGTTTTTATGTTTTTTACTTCTAGCGTTAGAATTATTGTCAACATACAATTTTGGTAACGATTTTTGGGGGTTCAAACAACTCTTAGTGATTGTGTCCATGTAAATTCCTAAATAACCAAATAAGGACCTCTCTGCGTTCAATATTGGCTGAGTCGTTGAAACAGGTACCAAACGTGGCATGAGAAATGGGTTTTAATATGATTGCTGTACGATATCCAATTATATTCTCAGCTTATAATAAGTTTAAACACGAAACGATTTTCAAAGCTTGATACACCATTTGCCGTCCAAAGTCACCGATTTTCATATGTGAATATTCAAATGTTCCGCTGTTGAATTGATTATAAAAAGTGAATTTTAGAAGAATTCTGTGCATTTAAAGCTCAATTAAAGTTCAGTAAACGACAGAAAATATTCCACTCTTGAATTTTAAGGAATATTCTCAAAACCTTTAAAGGTAGAATATATATATCAATTTACTTATATCGAATCGGAACCTTTGAATGTCTCCATCGGAAAGTCGGCCATTTTGGACCGAAAATGGTGTAATAAAAGTGCAAATATTGTCAACTTTGATCGAATATTGTCTGTTTTAGTTCACACGAAAGCAAAATTCCTTGTTTTTGAATTTCTTCTATATCTTGAATGTGATCTAGAACTTTTGATCATGGACCACCAATCATAAACACACTTTCTTGGTTATTTTTTTAAGGATGTGATTCAAATATAGCTAGGGCACCATCGTCTAATTTCTGGGGTCATCCTTGAATTTTATGGTCTATAAAGGCCCTTGAGGCGTTTTTAAATAATTTTGAACCCGCCATAGACACATTTAGTTTTAGAAAATTCATTAAGTGCCGAGTAATTTTTTAACAGTTCGTTTGTCTGTGTTATGACAATGAGACCATATGTTGACGCAGGTGGTCAAATTCGATCTCTTGCCTTCAAATTCTTTGCTCTTACCAAAAAATAAAAATCTTTTTTAATAAAACTAAAGTTTCATAAATTTAGACAAGTATCAAAAAAAAATCTTTCGTAATTACCGGATTATGTCTAGACGTAATTTGATCCAAAATAGAGACTGAAAATAATTGATTAACGTTAGATTCTAGAACTGTTATTTCCACGCTTTTTCAAGACAGAAACACTAATTTTTAAGTGCAGTTTGTGTCTTCTTTTTAATTCCTACAAGAATATGCATAATTTTAAAATAGTTTTAAATAGTAATTTCAAATCATATACATTGAATATTTGTATTTTCACAGTTTGATTAACTAGACTTTACCTTCACTAGATTATAACATCCATAAATCATTATTTAGGTTCAACTCGTCTCAAGTAGTTGAAATCAGACAACTTTATTTAAAAAAAATGAGTAAAACAAAAACTTATTTTGGATATAAGAAAAATGACCGGTCTTGTCTATTATAAAAAGAATTAAGGTGTGCTACACAGTTTTTGGCAATGTGATTACAAACAAAAGTTCCCTGACCATTGTTAAACTAGTCAAAATAACTTTCAACTAGCAGATGAATTTTGATTCTGGTCCAATTATTTAAAATGCACCAAGTCCAGAAGTCTGAGATAAATAAATTGGTAGCACATATGATAGAAAGAAAACAAACAGGTATTACCATATGCCAATGAAAATTTATCACAGCCAGTAATGGTCTCCTTCCTCCATTGAGTAAATCACGCATTCAAATGAATACATATAAAGGATTGTAAGCGCTCCATTATCCTTTCTTCAAAGAAATCGCCATCATATTAGTAATGAATATAAAATAACAATCATTTATGAAATATTTTTATTAATCGACTCAAAAGCGGTGGGATAGATATCCCGTTTTCGTCCCAAAACAATTGTTGCACCTACTGTAGAGAAGTTCATGTTGGCCATGAGATAATATCTTCAACATCTGAAATTTTAGATTGATTATTCTTTTTGTCTAAATTTGTACTAAATCATGATTTGAGCCCTACCAGAATCATGGTTGCTTTTGAAAAAAACATCGTGTAGATCTATTTTAACTAGTTTGGGAATTCTAAACTAAAAACTTGAATCTTTCATTTTAGGTTGTCATTTTGGAGAAAGATAAATGAGAGTTTTAGAAATAAAATTCAGCCATGAATGTCAAACAAATTTCGATTTGATGATGAAAATTATTCACTATCTTGCACAAATTCCAACAAGAGACGTGGTTGTTGGATATATTTGGTATCGAGCTTATTCATTCCTTATCGATAGTTGTAGGCTTTTAAACTTAATCTTTCGTATTTGTAAAGAAAATATTGGTTAAATTCATGGAGTTAGCATAACAGTGAACAAAGGCCTCTGTTACCAGTCTAACAGTAGAATGTTTATAACGCTGCTATTAATAACATTAGCACAAAAAATAATTCTGTAGAAGGGTATACAATTACTTTGATTGGCTTGTTGATTCAAAAAATCCAGACTTGTTGTGTCCACACAAGGCAATCCAGAAAAAAGTAACGAGACCAGAATTTGAGTATTTCAATCTCTGATTTCAGTGATTTTTCAAACAAATTCTATTACGTGGATAAAATAAACCACAATTTAAACTTTTAAAACATCAAACTTAGCAGATGCTTTGGTTATTTGTGTCTATCATCTCAAATAAAACAGTTATAGTTTTTACTCCTTTTATAATTTAACACGGTTTTTCAATTGGTTTAAACAATTTATGTAGATAATATAGATTTTTAGATGCGAAAATGTAAGGATGGCCAAACTTTGTCGATCGCATCGCATGGAATCATTTAAAGGCTTCTATTGCCTTATGATCAAGTTATCAAATCCAATTATATTCTTATAAAAAATCTCAATTCTTTAATTTGTAAAAATACTGCTGCTTTCTTTGATAGTTAAATAAAGTAACCCGGTTAAGTTAGAAACAATGAGGCACTTTGAATATATCAAAATATAGTTTCTAAATAGTGTTCAAAACAGGGCACCTAATTTAACTTCAGGTTTTTGAGTGTCAAATGTTTTGTCTCAAAAATTTGATGTTAGAAACTTTTGCCTGAGAACTACCGTATAAGCTTAACTTTTAATGAGATAGTCGTTGATCGAAGCCTGTGTCTCGGTAGAGAAAAAGCTTTGCTAGATGCCATCCATACCAATGTACAATTCAATTTGACGGGGTATTGCATTTAAAATGTACTAATTGCAATGATAAATGCGCCTTGTAAAATTTAATGAATTACCATAAAAATTGATAAAATAAATTTTTATTCGCTTCCGATAGTATGTTTAATCATGTTTTGAGGAAAAAGTTTAAGGAAAATCCACATCATCAAGAATGGCTTAAGTTTATAGAAGTCATACCAAAAAGTATTTCAAATCATAAAAATCATTTAGAGCATTTTTTCCCCAATAAATGAAAGAAGAGAATGCCTGTAGGGAATAAAAATTTGCTGAAAAGTATTATTTAATTCAACCCGTTACATTTAAAAATAATCAATTTTTCAGTGCAATTTTTAAATGCAAAACTCTGTAATTCAAACAACCAAAACACGTTTACCAAACCTCGGCTCACTAGTCTGATAGCCGAGCATCATTTGTCCTTTTGACGGCAGTTTATGATCTGCATAAGATGGACGGCTAAGATATGAACATTATTATTATGTACAAGTTTCACATTTCTACCAGATACCAAAAAAAGTGCTGTCACGCGTACCCATAGGTGGTCCCACGCAACAGAGAAACCATTCACGTTTATCTAGTAAGAAAAAGAAAACACATTTTGACACGATGAAACAAGACAGTAGCCAGACAAGACCTTAGTATATTTATCGACTGAGCCACTAACTTTTAATAAACGGATTTGACACAAGATTCACATCCTCCACCGGCAGTCATTTCCTTGTTCATCACAGGAAGCGAATTAGAAAATTTCATTGACCAATAACTATTTACACCCTGCTCTTTTGTATATTCATATTATTATTTATTATTGTTTCAAAATCATGCTTGACGACAGCTCTCGAAAAAGTGGTTGAAAAATCTGGTAAGGGGTTGGTAAAAGTAAAACAATTCGGCATCGTTCGCATATGCGCAACACAAAATGGAAAGTATCGCGGAAAGTTCATTCGTGAAGTGACCATTTCGCATTTATCGGTTAAGAAACATGCACACGGTTTTTTTATAGATGTTTGACTTCTAAAACGGATGTGTGTGGTGTCTGCTCTCATATAGGGTTTCCCGATCAAGTCCGTCACATTTTTATATCTCAAATTTTGTTGATATTTTGCATTAAAAAAATTCTATTCGTTAATTCCCTCTCTAACGTAACACCTTTTTATGTATTTTGGCGTGTTGCGGTAATAGCCACTACAGTCTGAAGGAGTAATTTCTCTCGAGCAATCTTCGATTAGATTAAACAGGTCGTTTTCTGATCTCGGGGACGCTGTTTTTACAATGTTCTTGCATTTTGATAACAAATTGTTCAATCGGGTTGAGGAAAGGTGAGTAGGATGAAAGGTATATTACCATGCGACCATTCTCTTGCAGCATGTTCTGGACTCTATTGGTTTTGTAGAACCTCACGTTTTCCATTATGAAAACCCATTCGTGTATTCCATTGTACAAGAGCTGTTCAAAGGCCTCCATGAAGTACCCACAAAGATGTACTTCATTGATTGATGATCTTGTGCCTTGAAGAATGCCAGGTGTCACGAATCCCCGAGATCAGAAACCGACCTATTTAACTTAATCGAAAGTGTCTTAATAGAAACTACACAGTTTGATTGTGATGGCTATTATTAAAATATGCTAAAATACAACAGAAGATGGTACTTAACAGAGGCAATAACGAGCAAACGTACAATTTCATATTCTTTAATTCCAAATATGGATAAAATTTAAGTTTAAAAAATGTGACGGACTTGATCAGGAAACCCTATATATATATTTTTATGGTTTATTCAGCCGCGCCATCATAAAAAATAAAAAAAAATTGACTACATTTTTTCTTCAAAGGCGCGGCTTATATCGGAAAAGCAAGGTATATTACACGTTAATGTTAAAAAATGGGGTGTTAAATGTGTATTAGCCTAAAGAATTTCATGGTCTGCCAAATCATTTTTCCCGTACTACCCAACTTTTATGGAGTTTGATGTTAAATCATCTCACCAAGAAGATGAAGCAACACTATTGCACTCAATTAACCCAAGAGTTGCGTAAACTTATGTAATCGTATGGAGTCCAACATTTCAGGGTGATCAAGAAGAGAACGCATCATCTAATTTTAATATACCCAATGCAACGTCGATTCGTCCAAATTTAATAAATGAAAGAAAAAATTGCATTTTTGCCCAAACTCGAAACCAATTACAAGGCATTGAAACCTTAAAACTATAAATTTTGATTTGTTTTCGAGATTTTCAACAGGTTCTTTCTTTGGAGATTTATACCAAACATTTGATCATAATAGTTCCTCACAATTTTAAGATTAATGTATCGTTCCAAAATTCAGTGAGCCATAGCTAAAAAAAGTAAACCTGGATGGTGATAGAGACATTGTAAAATTTAAACAGATAATTTATGATTACTCGAAACTTAATCAAATGAAATTTTCCCTGCTAATCGAAGTTTGACTAAAAGGATAGAAAGATCGTCTCGGTATAATTTTAGTTGTTCGTTGAGTTGATCAATATCAAAGTAAGTATTACTAGCCTTTTGGTAGCATTCTTTCAGCTCTTCTTCGAGGGAAGAGAACTCGGCCTGAAATTTCTCAAATGGAATTTCGATTTTCTGTTTGGTTGCAAGACTACTGGGCAGAAGTAGAATATTTTTATCTATTTCCGAATATATGCCCACAATGCTTTCAGTGAATTCTTGCACGATTTCTAATGTATTTCCTAGAATACTTTTGAGCTCTTCCTGCCTGGCTTCAGGGGTCTGTTTTAAATCAACTCTCACCTCATTTTCTTGAAACACTACATTTACGTTTGCTTGTAACACCCCGATGCTGTCACAGAAAATTTGTGCTAAATACAATTAGAAAATATCTCTACTCGATTTATTTGTTCCTGAAGCTGGGTCGGCAGATCCCCCATTTCATTGTTTTATGCACGCCTGCGCGTGTAATGAACATGTTTTGGGTCACTTAAATCAAGCTTGGATTTGAAACTCTTCAGAATTGTGTCGATCCATTAACGATGATATGTTTATGGTAAAAGACGCTAGAATCTGATTGTTTTATTATTAAGCACCCTGCCAAACAGAATCTGTCCAGAATTATGTAAACCTTTACGTGGGCTTGCCTAAATATAGATCAGTATGCTTTCCACAATAGATGCATCAAGGATTCCCATTCCTGTTCAAAAAATATATATCAGAATGATCTGCACCGCCAATCAAAAGTCTAGAATATTGACAATGATGAACAAGGTAGTAGCTGGTCTACGCCCCAATGAATGTACTTTTATTTTAATTTAATACACAGTTTTCGTTTCATATTTCCCATGGATTCGTCCCGAATTTGTAATTTTTTGAGTGAAATAAAGTTGAAATTTTTAAAAACTTATTTTGATATTTCCAGAAGAGCGGTCCCATAAAATTTTTTTGATTTAAAAGGAGGATACGGGATTTTTCTTTGTCAACTTCCAGTCTTTTTAAGAAATAGAATTAGTTTAAAATTTCTAAAGGTTTACGCTCGAGTGATCTTCAGTTAGGAGCTTTGCTTCATCAATCCAATGGGTAGAGTTTTATTCTAAGACATTGGTATAAGCCGCTGAGATGGCTGACAAGAGTAGTTGTACAAAAATATTCTCGCTAAACTTTAGAGTACACTTCCAGTTCGAACAGAGCATCTCAACCGGGTTAACTTTGGTCCGAAAATGTTCTTTATTGCCACTCGAGAGACAATCATGATGTTCTGAAATCTCGAGGGCATCAACCCTATTTATTTCCTCTTTATCCATCGCAGTTAAATTCGATAGAGTGTATTTCTCGATATAAATTTTTAAAAGTCAAATTTATTTCATTTAAAAGTTGAAAATCGTGGATGAATCAATTCGAAACGTGCGAGAAATGGAAATTTGGAACGGAAAACGGTGTATACATAAGTTTTAAAACATCTCTGAGATTTCTTGATATCTTATCTGGAAGTGCTGATATTTGAAATTACTTTAACATGTTGATTTCGTGTTTCAGATATTTTCCAGGCTAAATTTATGTTTAATATCATCAAGTTTTCCACCATACTCGGACAAAAACATTAACATAGTTCAAAATTTAACCAACATACACTCTAAGATATTTCTTCATTAAGATCAGTCAGAATCATATCATGTTTTTTGGTCCCACATTTATCTACAGGTATTTTTGCGCTTATGACATTGAATAATATTATGTCCGTATACTTTTGTTCGTCAGACTATGTCACCAACTAAAGTTGTGAAAAGTCGGTCCGTTTTCTTCGTTAATTATATGGTTTGGTAGATGAATGTTTTTATAAGCATTGCATAGTATAGCTTTTTTACCGAAAACTCTCTTGTTAAAAAAATCGCAAAAACCACAGCAGAACTTTTCGGGATTGACGATACTTTAGTTTTCAACTACATCTACTACAACTTTTCATCTTAAATAGCGCAATAAAATACAGGGTTTCTCGACAAAATTGGAATTTCTGTCATTTAAAATGGAATCTTCGGCCATTGAATTGGAAAATTTGTCACTAAAAATGGAATTAAATAAAAATTTAAAATTAGGAGAATAATCAGATCCCACAACTATCCGAGAAAAATAACAAGAGAAAACCGTTTAAAAGTGTATCCAATGAATGCCGCCAGCATATAGTAGATGCCATATCTCAAATAACTCTCATTCTGCAGTTTCGGAAATGTTCACTGTTAAAATTTCCACTGTTCATAAGATATGGAAGGAATATTAGTAATCTGGAAAAATCGAAAAGGTACTAAAGGGCGGGAACCGAGCAAAGTTGTTGGATAGCAACGAAGAAACCATTTTATGTGACATCGTCGATAAAGACTGCTCTCTCACTCTACAAAATTTATCAGACCGTTTTTTAATATTACAAACAAAAGAGTAAGCCAACTCGCTGTGGCGAACTATTTAAGATTATAGTTATTCTTTTAAAAAAGATAAAATTTATTCCCGAACGAGTTAACATAGAAAAGTTCAGTCAAGAACAACACGATTATGTCATTAAATACTTGGAATGCTCCGCAAGTAATAATTTTATCCTTTTTAACAATGAAACGGGATTTAACTTCTCAATGAGGAGATATTATGGAAGGGCAGCTGGTGGAAATCCTAATAAAAAACATTACATCCAAGAATATTACGGTTTGTTCGACAATCTCCAGAAATTTAATTATGTATTATAATGTTTCAGAAAGGGTTTTCAATAATGAATTTCACATGGATTTCTGGTAAATTCAATGACTGCTCTTAACTAGTAGCAATTGAAAAAACTGATTTTCATTATGGATAATGTCCCCTTTCAAACAGAGACATCGATAAGAGCTTCATAACAGCTGAAGGCCACGAAGTTTTACACTTATCACCCTATAGCCCTTTCCTTAATTAAATCGAGAGCATGTTCTTTCAGTGGAAAAGTATAGTTAGAAGTTTTCGGCCGAACTCTCAGAATAATTTAATCAACCAAATTCAGAATGCAACAAATTCTATCACATCCCAGAACCTTACAAATTATTACGAACACGGAAAAATATTTCCCTAGTTGTCTGAGGAAAAAGGAAATAATTGATTGATATGCTATTTTGGTATTTATTTAAAATTTTTCAGATTTATACTTTTCCAATTTTATTGACGAAAATTCCAATTCAATATGTGTATATTCCATTTTAACTTAAAAAAATTCCATTTTTATTGACAAAACCCGTAAGATTCTTTGATTTACACCATTTCCCGTTCAAGATGTCCGACATTCCGCTGATGACATTCAAAGGTTCCGACTATAAAATTATTTTAGAAAGTAAATTAACTTTTATAACGATTCTATCTTTTAAGGTCTTGAAAATATGTGTTTAGGGGCTCAACGAAAGGTCCAAGTATACTGGAAATAGCTTTCAGAAGTTCCATAATGTTAATAAAACCACGAATTATGAAGTTCTCAATGTGTCGTCACATTTTAAGGTTTTGTATGCAAAACTCGATATTTAGATACTAATGAATAATTTTATTTTACTATTAACAACATACATAAAAACTTTCATATTTATAGCCTTAAAAGATATATTTTATGTAAACACTCCAAATATTTTCAAAACCGGTCGGCTATCAGCCTGTAAAATTTTGCTCTTGCCATTAAAAAACGCCCATGCTCCAACAGAAGGCACCAGCTGACCCAATACCGAAAAAAGTTCAAAGATAGTGCTTTGGAACAAATAAAGTTGTCTTACCTCCATACAGTGCCTTGCAATCTATATCGAAATCGAAGGTGTCCCTATTTTCCAAGCTGATGAATTGTATTTAGAAAAAGAACATTTAATTCAAAAAACTCACAGAAAATATAACAAATAACTTCCCCGCTGCCCTTTTCCGGAGTTGATTGCAAAGAATTTGAAATATATTGCAAGGCATTGTAAGTATGTAGTTACTACTAGTTTATTGGTTTGAAATCGCCATTTTAACGAAGATTAACGATTTAGAAATTGTTTTACTTTTGCCCATTGAGATCATGTAACAATATTGCTTGTTAACGCTTGCGCCAATTTTACATCGGTGTCAAATCACGTTTTATATCTGAAAGATCAAAAATGCACAACTTTAGAAAAGAAAACAAATTTAAAATTAGACTAAGTATGGCTAACCAACCAGGTCAAAATTAAGAAACTCAAAGTATTCCTTCTGATTGGTTACTTCTATCAGGTTAGACTAAATACTATGGGACCGTTGTTCAAGGTTAAGCAAACGAGAATGAATTCTGAACCCACATGCGCGGAAAGTTCGAATGCCTATCTATACGCTGATTACAGAAAGAATTGTCGTGGTATTTTTCGAATAAATTCGTATCGTAGGTAAATCGTGCATATGGTCGACCTACAAAGGGCTATTATAATCCTGAGATTATGCTGGTTTTCTGGGAATTACTTACTTGGGTGTGAATCACGAGACCTGCCAAAGATACTATTTTTGAGATTGGATTTTAGTCTAAATTAAGGATCAAAAATCATACTCCACCTAATCTATGTCTAATGAAGTTTTAAATGTTGAAGTGTTCACGCTTCCTTTGTGTTGAGTCGGGTGATTAAATTCGGGGCCGAGCGATCGAAATTGATAAATCTCGCAGTTGGTCACAAATATGTCATCAAAGTAAGTTTTTTTAATTTTTTAGCTCTCCACCTGCTAATAAAAGCAATCATGAACTGTCGTTCGCAGAAAATTTCATGTTGGGAGGGACAGCAGCAGCTGTCTCCAAAACTGTCGCAGCTCCTTTAGAACGGGTGAAGCTTCTCATCCAGAATGAGGCCGAGATGATCAAACACGGTTCGCTCAAAAAGTCGTATGGTGGATTCATTGGATGTGTCAAACACACCTACAATGCCGAAGGATTGCTGCCTTTTTGGCGTGGAAACATGGCCAACGTGATCCGTTACTTTCCTACTCAAGCACTTAACTTTTCATTCCTTGACAAAATAAAGGGTATCTGGACGAGTGAGCCCAGTGACAGCTTTTTTAAAAAACTATACGTAAATATGGTGTCTGGTGGTTGTGCAGGTTCTGGGTCATTGCTCTTTGTTTACAGTTTGGACTATGCACGTACTCGACTTGCGAACGATATCCTGCAGGCTGACAAGGGTGGAATCCGTCAATTCTCTGGATTGACAAACGTCTATGTCAAAACACTCAAGTCTGATGGCATAAGGGGACTTTATCGGGGTTTTGGAATCTCTTGTGTTGGTATTTTCGTGTACCGTGGTATTTATTTCGGGCTATACTACACGGCAAAACCTGTTCTCTTGGAACATAATGCCAATTTCTTGCTTTCATTCCTTCTGGCGTACACAGTGACAGTTTTAGGCGAAACCTTCACGTATCCCATCGACACCGTAAGGAGACGAATGATGATGTCCTCCCTTGAACAGAAGCCCTACAAGGATAGCATCGAGTGTGCCGTCAAGATTTTGGAGAACGAGGGTATAAAGGCCTACTTCAAAGGTTGTGGTGCAAATGTGCTCCGTGGGTTTGCAGGAGCTGTTCTATTGGCTGGATTCGATAAATTCAAATATTGGTACGTCAAAATTGCAAAGAATTAAATGATTATGAGGTGCAATAATTTATTTTCTTATTCCAAAAATTTTGGGATTTTTATGCAGATCGTTGATCGTTTTTCGTGAATAAAACAAAAGATCCTAACAACTTTCGAGTAGGTTCTTAAGTACTGAGTATCTAGAAAGCCCTCGTTTCGTGTTTACTCAGCCATTTCTACTCCATAAAAGATACTTTGTTTTGATAGTTGCAATACCTGATTTTCACTTGACACGAATCTCAAGTTTACACAATTTGAGCGAGTTTATCGAATGAGCGGTTCAGTGATTATTAAGTTATCGTTAGTTTATCATAAACTTTTTTTTTAGCACTATTTGGAGGAAATTCCATGTCGGTCTCCCTCGACGATTACTTTAGGGTCAACAATCGGAAGAATTTTTCACGGTATTTAAATTCAATCCTCAAAAGTTGTCTAGTAATTAACTTTATGTTTATAATTAACCGTTAATCTGTGTTGGCAGCATGTAGAATTTTCAGTGTAACCCTGTATTAATGTAGGAATCGTATTTTTTCATATGAATTTCGCTGGCCGAATAGCTTGTCTAATTCTCATTATTGTCACACGTGTAAATTCTGGATCGCGGTTTGACATATCACGAATTTATTAAATGTTATGAATTCTGTGATGTTTCGATTTCTCAAAAATTGTATATGGAACCACTAAATTGATCCAATTTCGGTGATATCAAAATAGAAGTAAAAATATGAATATATTCCAGCATAGTATCTTCCAGCTCGTATACGATTTTGGGGGTCAGAAAGCTAATCGTTTCATGAATCATTAATTACATGAATTGAGTAAAAGACCAAGAATCTATATCCTATAAGTTCAGAGTCTTAATAGGACTAATCTTTGCTTTATTTTTTTACATAACAACCCCCACATCCTGTGCATTTTTATTTCTTGTTCAGTTCTGGAAATATTAAACTTATTTCTAAAAACTTATAATTCTCAACTGTTTGGATTATGTTTAAATTGTGCTGAGGTTGAGATATACTGAAAATAGTTTGTTCATGGATATGATAAGTTTGGCGCAAAATAGTTTGAGCTACGTAAGTTTCCACAAAATTTCGTCTTCATATTTATTAATTAACGTACACGAGATGTGGTGACTATTTATTATATTTGTGCTTTTTTTGTATCTGGCACTTTCACCGACAAGGAATCATGTTGGAATAGTGATAAGAGATTGATCAACTTACCCTTGAGTTAAAACGTTTAAAATTCTTGTTTTGTAGATTTATTTGGTCTGATGTTCATTAATTCTCTATTATGTTTCGAATTTTGTCACCAAACCCAATTGAAAATGACTTTTGTGGATGTAAAAATAAGTACTGATATCAGAGGGTTGGCCATTATAACCATATTTATTATATCTGAGGAAAATATTTTTGTAAGGTGTGATTATCATGTACTCAGTGAATACAAATCTATTAAGAAGCACTATTACATATTTGTATACTGACGTCATTTCCAGATTGATGGTATATTTGGAGGATGTAAACTCGCAATCACCCGATAAAATAAAATGGTGAATTCTCGATGAAAAAACACTTTTTGTGGATTTTTTCACTTTTTTGAAACTTGTCTTTTTTTTCACGTTTAAGTGATCATTTTTTCATGAATAGTCTAAGATGTGGGTATATTTGTTGTCTTTCAACATAATTGGGATAAAGCAGACAATTTAAAGAATATTAAACAAATGTATCAATTATCTAGTTTTAAAAATGCCAAAAAATTGGAACATGTGATATAAATTAAAGAACTTGATTGGTTTATTGAACAAATCTTTGAATGTCATCACTTTCGAGAAACATAACTATGATTTGATCTTCATCGCCAAATGTTCTTCTCATATATTTAGCTCTTTGGAAGTGTATGCTATCGTATAAAAATTTGATGAAAAACCCAGGCTATAAACATACTAAAAATAATACTATTTGACCATAGAATGATCTTCTCTTAATCCTGGTATAGTTAAACAAGGGCATCGTTGCAATATCAGAAAGAGTAACATCTATTACATAAATTTATACAGTGATCGATACTCTTAAAAGAGTTTCCATCAAAAGGTTGAAAATTAATATGTTGGAGATCGATGTTTCCTGATCCACTACTTGTTTTTTGATGATTTTTCACGCCTATTGTGGTATAATCAAAGTATCCAGTCACAACATCCTGAACTATGAATTTAAAGTTGATATTCAAACGTTAAAAATCTTTTTACCTTCCAATTTGGGTCATAAAAAATGACGGGAGTGTATTTTTCTACATTCAAGTCATTGGTGGAATTAAATAGCCATGAGTTTAAAACTTGCGTATGCAACAATCTTGAGCCCTTTTTCGTTTTTTCTCGGACTTCGATAGTTAAGGTTAACACTGAGGAAGTTGTTGTTAGCGCGTCTGAGAGTTTATAGGGAAAAATAAATCGTCTTGAAAGGTACTCGTTTATTAAAAATATACCACTGAAAAGATGAAAGCAGTTGTGCCGTTTTTGGTGAGAAGCAAGTCATTTAAGCTGACGACTTTATTTGGTTCGGGAAGCACCTATAAATGATGAACGATTACCAACCGATCTTTTCGGATACGAACCTCCATGATCATGATATAATCCAAATCATAAATCAGGAGTTCATTACCTTTTTGTTCCTTATGTAACCAAAAGTGAAAATGAGAGAAGTATGTTTCATTTTCATGTACGCTGAAATAAACTTTGAATTCCTAAATATCTAGCTCAAATACCAGTACTTCCTCTAAATGAAAGTCATTCGAAATTGGAAGAGTAGTGCCACATTTATTTGGTAATCTTTTAAGATGGTAACCAATTTTCTTCGTGTAAAAATTAGACCAGTTCATTGAATCCATATGTTTGATGTTTACCTTCATATACATATAATTTGGCCTAATAAAGAACGCGTTCTGAAACTTAAAATTGACAGTTGTATATTTTCTGAGATTCATCTAGAACAAAACATCAATTACGACTTGGTAACAAGTTCTCCACCCGTTATGTTCATTATGGAGACATATGATGGGACAAATAAAAATCAAATACAACGAGAGGATCTCACATAACTTCATGAAATTTCAACAATTAAAATTCTGATTGTAGGCCGACCACCATTATTATTTATAAAACGATCAAGTATTATCACAAACACCTAGCTAATGATATAAATGAACGATCGATTATCTCAAAAATCGAATCATTTTAAATCAGTCCCAAAGCATATGCATACCTGCTTTTCTTTCAGTGAAATTTGAAGTTGACTCAAAATCTAAGAAATAATAAGCCATTTGTCTAATTTGCGCTTTAGGATGTGTGCAGATAATTTTATATTTCATCGTCTGTGGCACCCTTAATACGACAGCAATAGTCCTATAAAACAGCGGGAACCAATTAAATAATAACTATATGGCAATAAAAAGATCAAGTCTAGAATGAAGGCCCCTTAATACTTTAATTCGATATTGTTAAAGTTAATCGAAACAGACTTAATTTCAATCTTATTAGCATTTAATGTCAAGCCATGCTTATTAGATGTTTCAAAGTTTAGAATTTCTTGCTCAATAAAATCATATTCACAGTTTAAAATTGAAAATATAATTTAAAGAAAATAAGAAAGATTCTAATCGATTTGTTGTTGTTATAAAGGGACCCATTAACAATTTCTTGAATATCTTTTTTTCCCGAAGAAAGCAGCATCCATTATCTGGTTTGGATGTAATATACTCGCGTTTCCATATATATGTATGAAATGTGGCTTTCAAATTTTTACCTTTCATCAAGGTGTTGAAAATGTAAAAGAATACAATGTATATTCCTTCATCGTGTATTCTGCACTATATTTTTCAAACAATTTAAATCGCCCTTTAATGAGGTTTGGATGTTTACATACTTTTGCTCACTAGTGCAAACAATAAGAAAATAGAAATGCATACAGGCAATTGCTAATTCACAATCACCCATACAAAAACGTCATAAGACAATTGATAGTTGATCGACGATAGTCTAGATTTCATTGACCTTTAAATATCCAAATTGGGGGAGAGAGTAGTAGTAGTAGAACTATATTAAACAAAAATGGGCAAGAACAAATATCATATGGGACATGGGTTAATGGCGATGTGAAAAGAACTGAGGAACTTCAATTGTTCATTTTAGAGGTCCCTGATAGAACAGAGGAGACATTTTTTGGCATAATATGCACACATACCTTCAGGGTCTATTATAATGACCAAGTGTGTTCGGTTATATATCACAACCTTAACGAATTTTATACCAACCTCAACGTTAACCCCAGCAACACTTTCAGGACTCTGAAACTGGGGCCCATAGCAATTCTATAGAGAGAACCTGAAATGCCCTTAAATATAAAATCCCTCCACGAAGCAGGACCCATTCTCTCGACGACGATGGTAATGTGGTCGAAAACGCCCCTAATGACAATTTTGGAGCATTAATGTGGTGTCGAAAACATTCCACTGATCAATGTGCAGTATTCCTTAGTGCCCTAAGAGAACTTATTTATATTATTTATTTCATTCCATATGAATTACGAAACTTTCAAAAATATGTTTTAGTAGTAAACGAGAGGTTAATTTAGTGCAGGAAAAATAAATTACAAGGTTTTCCTTCCAAATTACACATTCAAACTTTATTTAAAAATCTGAGATCAAATGAAAGTTTTAGACATTTACATGTTGAAATTATTAAACGAGTTGAAAGTTGGTCAGCATATCATGTAAGAAAATCAGCGAAGAGAATTTTTTTTATAATGAATCATACGAGAATTAGAGTTGGTTAAGTAAATGCAAAACTGATTATACACGACGTTTTTCGTGAAATATATGACTAGGAACATGAACATTGCGTTCCGCTGCATATATTTTAGTGTTCTTTAATTCTAAGTAACTATATGATGTGATTCTACATTAACGAGATGGGTTAAATTTCTCTTTCGAGCACAATCAATGAATTAAACATTTAGACGGATAAATAAAGAATAGAATTATCCACTCAAACGATACTTGATGAATGAATCTTAACCCAAAATATCAAAATGGATTTGGAAAAAAATTCTTTGACAGATTATTTCTATTTTTTAGACGAAAGCTTTCAGGGGTTGAATGTAACCAAAGTACTTCCAAATGTTCGTTCTTTAGAGATTTTTAATTACTACGAAATATTTTTGAATCTTATTGATTTTTTTCGCACTAAATTAACCTCTCCTTGATTTCTAAAACATATTTTTGAAAGTTTCGTAATTCATATGGAATTAATTATGTTCATTACTGGAATTAGATATTGGAAATATTGAAGGTTTAGATCCGTAATATTGAAAACTAAGATAAAAAATATTGAGAGTTAAGATGCGCAAAATTGACGGCTAAGATGCAAGATATTGACGGCAAACCCCGGTATTATGCTAATGCTCTCTATATTTAGTAGATTTTGAATCAAACTAAAGCTATTTTGACATGTTGAATTATCCAAACAATATTTTCTCAAGAGATTCGTCCAATAAAGACAAAAATATTAATTAATGCCTTAACTTAGGCCATTTTCAATAAGTCAAAAACGACAAAATAGACAACTTTTTTTTGTTGACCTTGTCCCAGTTTTGGTGAAATAGGAGAGGTTGCAAGATATAAAAATTATCAGGTAATGCTCATCTTGCTCTAAGCATTTCTACAGATAACTTGTGACAATAATCGGGTACCTTTTATGTAAGATTACTGAAGTGTTTGTTCCGCGATACTTGAAAAATCATTAATTCAAATTCAACTGGAATATAGCTTATAAAAAATCAAATATGCTAAACTAATTATTTTATCAATCAAATTTTATTTGGCGACTGTTAGTAATCAATTTATCCCTCAACTCGCCTTCTAAGTCATTCTCTGAAAATGTTTCCACTTTGATAAAACTTTCTCAAATAAATGGAAATATTAATTGATAATTTGATGGTATTAAACTAGATAACTATTTTTTAACTTGCATTTATTGAGACGTATTCTGAAATGCATTTTAAATCCAGACAGTTGATTCTCAGTTCGCATGCACCACATTTCATGGCGTCGAATCTATTGTCTAAGCGCGAGACCAGACATGGCAAGGAAACAATGGGATACGGGCTTTTTTGTTATAAAAGCGCGAATATATATTCAAGAGAAGAGTATTGAAGGAGATGGCGAAGAAGAGCAATTACCAACCTCTAACACAGGAGAAATACATCAACAAATATCGGATGAACCGTCGGTCTGAAGAGCAGAAAAAGCTGTTGGAACTCAGGCAAGTGCTTCCACAGCATACCTACGACAAAGCAAGACCTAGCAAGCTTGAGCTACTGACGGATACTTACAACTACATTTGCATTCTCGAAAAATTTTACGATGATCTTGAAAATATGTTAAAAAAGAGCAACAATAATACCGTAAGTTAGTTTAGGATAATGTAAATTTCTTCAAAAATCTTCATTTCGAATCGATTGGTTGACTTCGATGTTTCAAATTTTAAGGTTTATTTCTCATGATTCTTAAATAAAATGAAGGTATGAAATATAAAATGGTTACAATCTGGAAAAATAAATTCCAAATTTTCTTAAAACTTAGATACTACAATGTATGTTTTGGATTTTCCATTCAAAATCAATCTGATAACTCCCAAAATAGACCAATATAATGATATATGTTTAGCATCAGAATATTCATGGTTATTATTAAAAAAGATATTTTCACCCATTTTTTCGTGGGTAACTCAACCTATGCAAAAAATATCATTCAAAAGTTCCATAATATCTTTAAGAATAACCATGAGTCAGTGCTAAATACGCGTCAACATAGTGTTTGACTTTGAATTTAAAACCAGGTAAAAGGTTGGTTGAAAAACATCAAGCAAAAAACATGAATGCATATATTTTGTGTTTAAAAAACAGATGTCAAAACCTGTGGAACGTGTTCGTTTGATAATTCAGTATTTCTTTATTTTACGTCCTCCATCATGAGGTCAGGCGTCAATAATTATTGTTTTATGTGATTTCTTCTACTTTTTCAACCCATTCCACTTCGATCAAAATGTTGAATCAATATATTACGAGTCGACATTTTCATATCTGGTAAAAAAAATAAATATCTGCTTTGTATTAATTGAAAACAAAATTGAGTATTAAAATTTTTACGAAATTTTAATAATTTGAGTTGTATCGAAGATATAGTGTCTTATCGGTTTAACTGACTTGCTTAATAATTCCAAAGATACCTAGGATGGTATATCCATCCAGATCTAATCGAATGATTTCATCAAATTTAGTTTTTGCTCACGGCATAAATAGGTACTAGGTTTTAAAATTTTCTACTTATGTACTTATTAGATGTTCTTCAAATATCAAACGAAGTTTTAATTTAAATATGTGTCAAGTGAGAAAATGATTGGGGTAACACGAGATGAAATTTGTTGGGTATCTCAAAAACTCTTTATTTATATCGGTTACCATCACGGTATTGTCAGCGCTGGTGACCCATGTTATGAGGAAGTGCGAGAAAACATGGCGGAATCGCAGAACATTGTTCTTAATTTGCTTATTCTGGATTTATACTTTTAAATTACAACTCTAAAAAAAATTTTTGTGCTAACTTTGAGTTAGACCTGTTAAAGCTAATCCTATGTGTGAGAAATCCAAATTTCCCAAACGAAAGAGTTGCTGTACAAGAGGTACATCTTAAACGGTGCAATCGCTCAATGCTTTAACCCTATGAACTTAAATTTGTCTTTCTTGTGCAAGTTTTCTATACCGAGTAACCAAGCGAAAACCTTCCGTTGGGCCACGGAGTTTTAGGTTACTATTGGTAATTTGCAAATTTTCCTGTGTTGATGGGTCAACTATAACTCTCTGCTCGATAAGAAATCCTTTTAGGAGATTCTGGTCCAATAAAATTTTATAAAACCTTGATTCATCCATGTTCAATGGCACAATCACTAACAACAACACCATCGCTACTATAGGCTGCGTGTAACACTCCTATTATGATAATTTGGAGCAATTTCGAATTATTCCACCTCCCTGTCGCTTGTAGAAGGGTCCTACAAAAATAAAACTGAGATATATGTGATAATAAAACGGAATTTTATCGAGGAAAAAAAGTTAATTTCAATTTGGACGACAAAGTAAAATCCCAAAATTCCACTTTGGGTATGTTCTGGGTATGTAAAAACGAAATAAAAATACAAAAATATCAAAATTGTACCTCTTTTTCACCATAGCATATAATTTCCTACATATTTTGAAGATAAATGCACCCAATTTTAATAAAACTCATGAAATTAAATATTTACACCTTCGGGTATCTTCGCGAGCACGTGCATTATTCCTATAAGTTCATTTAGTTTGATAAAAAAATACAATAGATTTTCCTCGACGAGATTGTGTATTCTTTCCAATAATACAGAATTATTTTTGTAGAGACCTTCTACGAGCGACTGGAAGGGGTGATAATCTGAAATCTAGCCGATACTTTGATGTGTAATTGCTTTACATCCATCCAACCTGTCAGA
>JWZT01003130.1:227317-245997 GCA_000827895.1 Thelohanellus kitauei | reverse complement strand
GTGCTCTTCCGATCTAGACATCGTTTTTGGCAAAATTCGACTATTATTATTATTATTAGTGAAGTGGTTCAATTAGAATGTTCAATTGTCTGTACAAAATAATTAGTGAAACTTGTTTGGAAACCATTAACATCAACCATGACAATCAAAAGCAATATTTATCAAATAAACTGCATAATTTTGAAATAATAAAATTAATTTTTTCACTTTCTGGGTATATCTTCCAGATTCAAGCATTTCTGGAAAAAAACTTTCTGCATCTAGGAAATAACGTTGGAGGTTATCAGTAGTAATTTCCATGCATGACGAAACCATCCTTTGTGTAAAATCATTATTTCCGCTAAGTGGGCCATTCCTCGGAACGGATTTTTTCATTTGTGAAAAAACCTCCTCGCACGAGTTTAGGAAAGGGCTATACGGAGGTAAATACCTTACTCCGTGATGTGTCATAAAACATTTGGTTCCCGCGATGTATTGGAGCAACTTAAATTATTTCTGTATGGTTGAGAATCGTTACTTCAATATACTGGTACTGAAAAATCCTCCGTATTCATTAGCACGTTTCACGGTTTTGATTGCAAAACCCGGTATATGACCGATGGGTTTCAGTGTAGGAATAGTATTAGAAGCAGCAATTTTAGTGAAATTACGATTTTTCTTTTATCATTAGATTGGCTATCATTTTTAGTCAAAAGTTACACCTTGAAGTCGCTCCATAACTTGAGTAGAGGAGGTCTAAAACTTATCATGTTAATTTCATCAAACCAAAATCAACGAAGAACGATGGAGTCGAATATTCATAAAGATTCGGTAATATTTCAGCTTAATGAAGGCTCGATAAACGTTGAGAAAGAATAAGGTATTTTTATCGTTCTTAGTTCCGGAATGAAGGAATAAATTGGAGGAATCCAAATTTCGTCAAAACATATTTTCGATCTTTTCTAATCCAGGAAAACAGCACAGGGTCAAGAATTTTTAGTATTTAATTTCCTTTAAATTTATTGTAACTCCAAAATCTCAACTGACACATAGGAGCCCTGTTTATCAAAAAATTCAAAGCCATACTTTTAAAACTTAACATGTACGTGTACTCGCGTTTTGGTTATTTCATGATAAAATCGGTGAATTTCTACTCATTCGATGGGTGCCAGATAGTAAATCAAAGTTGTTTTTTGTTAAAAAGAGGTTTTTCTGTATTTTCGATGAACTAAATTCCCTAAATCTCGTGGTACCAAAATGTTATATCTACCCTATATAAACAACTGTAAAATACCCCAAAAACTATCTTCTGTAATTTCTAACCGTACTTCAACATTGTATGGGTTATTATCCTTTTTATTCTTAAATTTATCATTTTGAGAAGTTCAAAGGAATATGCTTATGGTCGGTCTTAGAGTGTTTTAACTCTTTTCAAAGAAATGAATGAACTGAAACTAGCAAGAAACGCGTGGTTATTCACCAATCCCCGATGTTTTAATCTCAAATATAGGCACGAAGGATAAAATGGCCACAAACTACTTAACTACTCCATGTCCCTTTTATCCAAATATTCAACAACTTAAAATCCATGTTACGTGTTGATATTGAAATGGTTGAACTCAACAAGATGCATTCAAACGGACACGATATGCCAGAGATCTAGAATGCGAAATCGTTGTGCTAAAAAATTGACGCATAATTTGGTAAAATTCAACATTCCAATATATTTAATTAATGCTAATTTTAAACGAATAAATGTCTGATAAATATCCTTTGAACAAATTAAAAATTTTATAGCCTTAACTAGTGAAACCCCAGAAATGTTAAAGCCACGAGCAGGTGTGTATGCGATAATAATCCACCTCCCGATTAACTGTTATCCATTCCCGGGAGGTCATTTACAAAAGGACTAGCGCCAAATATATTTACTAGTCTTTTGTTTTGTTGTTACCGATGCTTGATCTCAAAATAACAGCTACTTAGGATTCTAAGGAGTGAAAAACATTTAATTCAAAATCAACCTAATTGAGAAGCATCAAAACTTGAAGTACAATATATGAAGCACATGAGGCAGTTTTAATGAGTTTGCAGGTACCACACGTTTTGGTGAGACTCTTCAAGAACGCTGGAAGTCTTATTTTTTATATTTCCCTTCCTTAAAAAAAACGACATCTTAATTTTTTGTTGCGTCGTGTTTTCACGTGAGGCTTATGATACCAGTTAACCACCATAACCACTTGTCATTGCGGTTTTAAACAGTTTAATTACAAAAGGTACCTTTTCTTTATATTTTTGAATCTCAAGAATGTATTTTATTTTCTTTTGGATCGTTCTTGCTAATGTAGCACCACGAGTTTCACTCGTGATCACACATGGTACTACTGTCTTGATTCAGATCAATTAGGACGAGTTTTCTCCGACCTTCTTTCCACGAAAAAGAACAGTTTTGAAAAGATTGTCGTTGAGTCAGAGGCTCAGGATGTGAAAGAGCCTGCTGTCAATCATAATGACTCTGTTACTATCACCAACCTCTCTTCGGGGTCTGTCAAACTGTTGCCGACCCTCGAAACCAAAGCTTTCCACAAAATTGGCTCAGAAATAAAGAAGAGCATCAAAAAAGAGCAAAACAACCTCATCAGTGATTTAGACATTAAGGGTCTCGCAAAGGACATCACTTCTCAGGACAACCCTTCACAAAATGTCGTATCTGTGACCCGATCTTATTCTAACGTCAAGGCCCAGGTGTTTCTGAATGGCAATTTCCCGGTCGTGCTTCAGGAATGGGTGGATACGTATCCATTACCAGGTTGGTATTCTGAGCCAAGCGCCACCCAGACCCTAGATATTGATAATTACCGTAACTCATGATGTAATTTAGTAAAATCCGACCAACAGACAGGTCTCGATAAGTCTGAAGTTCCTGCGCCCGAAGCAGACCCTGTGTTTCAAGTTCCTGTAACAGTTAACGGCACGTTCGTATTCGGGATACCTCAAAGAATTATTAATTATTTCAGGAACGTGTCGTGTTTTGAATCGAGAACATACACTGACTACTTACAGACGGAATGCTACAAATCACTAAATCATACTGGCATCAAAAATGAATCCGTCTTAACGTCACCAAACCAATCAAAAACCGACGTTCAGGCGTCTATTGATAATAAAGTGAATGAAAGCCAATCAAGTGGCATAAGTGTCTCCCAAAATGACTTAGGTTCCAGCAAATCAGAACCAAAAACTTCATATAACGCCTTGGTTCCTGCATACATCCAAAATACAGGTGGTCAAGAATCTGGAAATTATAAACAATCAGCAAGTCAATACGATTTGATTTCTCGGAAGACCATAAACCACCAACTTAGTGTGGATCAACCTCAGTTTATTAACTTAGAGTCAGAACCCACAGTACCCAACCCAATCTCTGAACCATCAAATGCTTTACCGTTTAGTGATGTTTATTCGTTCTATCACGATCCCATACCTCCAAATTCGGCACAATTAGACTCTCCCAAATATGGATTAGACAATTCTATAATGGAACCTTTACTTCCTCCTGCTGCTCCAACAACAGTTACACAAACAACTGTTCTTCACAGCCTACCCAAGAGTAATTTTGGTTTCATTAAAGATACATCTTGTATTTTAGACGTGGCCCCCGGCATATGTAACGCACTCATCGAGCGCTATTACTTCAGCGTTTTGCTCCAAGAATGCATCACCTTCAACTATACTGGTTGTGGAGGGAATCTGAACAACTTTATAACCAAAGAGGAGTGCGAATCCGTTTGTATGAAAGGTATTCATTTCAAATCAACAGCTATTTTTGAACGAGTAGTTTTTAATGTTGAGGAATACGAACCGAAAAAGGAACCTAACATAACAGAGAATATGTCATATCCAACAGTCAGCTACGAAACACAAGAAGTACAAAATTTAAAGACCCAAAATTCGACTCTCAAGTTCCTGATTGCCTTTGAATGGACCCCAGATATGGATCAGCTGTTCTCGCCTCAAAGAATAAATCTATGGAGTGAGGCTGAAAAACTCTTAATAGCGGCATACGTAGGACAATCAGTGATCCACCCAACCCTGCAATACATTTCGAAATATCACGATCCATATAGAAATGCGGATGTGATACAAGTTACAGCCTTACTTACCCATTCAATATCAGAACACTTGCTAGACCCACTCATTTCGTACATTGAGAAATCAAGAGAATCACTCTCTTTACCTGTGATTAAAGAGTCGATCGTCATCAAGGACGATGATTCGTCATCGAATGGTTTAATGTGTAGACGAATGGACATTCCAGTGGTGGTCACGTGCCGCGAGTCAACCTACGGATGCTGTCAGGATGGTGTAATGTCATCATCTGGCCCAAATAGCAAAGGATGTCCTGAAATAAATTGTCCATGCGATGAACTGTTGTTTAGTTTCGTTCTCGATTTCACCAAAAAACAGTTAACGGAATTCGAAGACGAAGAACGACCAGAATTAACAATTGCTGTTTATAATAAGTTGGTAGATGCGGTGAATAATACCTACGGTAACCAGATTGTAGACGCGTCAATTGATTCTCGAAAATGCGATGCACGTGTATCTCAAACAAAGGGAACTAGGGAGGTTTATATTATTGACATTGCAATCAGGCTAAATGCGAGGATTCCTGATACCTTGGCACCATTGATTTCCCTGAGCAAGAGCGGAATCATCGGTGGACTTCCCATCATCAAAAATTCTCTGATAGTCACAGCAGCCTATGGGTACAACCCTCCAGTCAATCAGAAGAGATCTCTTATCCCTCGTGCACCCCATAAAATCTACACCCAAGAATCGCCACTGTTTCATCTATCGCTGAATGAAATAAATTCTGATAAGGTTATTAAAGACATATCTGGTAAAGGAAACGATTTCGTGTTGTCCAAGAGTTTTTCGGTTCTCAGAAGAAGAAGTTTATCGCATACGAGTCTCGACGAAAGTTGTAGCGGAACTTTCTACCCAAAGCGAAATGAAATTGCAACATTGAACGTTGAAACCCCCACTTTCCCTGCTTATTTAAGGGAGTTAACGTTGTCTTTATGGCTCATGCCTTTAAAAGACGTAAACTCTGACAAAAAAAGCGGGATCATGTATGCAGTTACAGATCATAATCAAACATCTACGATATGGCCGGCCATAGAATTCGGAGATAAAAGTTTGAGAGCTTCATGGGCCGATATTGGATGTGCTGCGGAAACTCAATTGCAGAGGCTAAACGAATGGACCCAAATTGTGGTGTATTACGACGTTCTTCACAAATCTATCGATATGTACAAGGATGGAAAACAGGTATCTTCTTGTAAGGGACCTGAAACTTTTGCAAGGGTTGACGAGAGTCATACGATTCAAAAACTGATACTAGGTGACTCATCTAACCCCTTTGATGGGCCTATTGATGAAGTCATGATGTATCCCACTAGAATTTCTGAAGAAAAAATATTGACAGACTATAAGTACTGTGAGCAAATCCTGAGTAGTGTCGATACTTGTAGACCTGAATGTCCTCCGCCCTTGGTGAACAAAACAAAACCCAAACCCCAAGAAAAGAAACAACGCCCTATAAGCACATGTCTGCAATATAAAAACAGGTGCAACCGCCACCAAAATGGAATCTACAAACTCGTTCTCCCGAGCGAAGTATTTGAGCGCCAAGAATTCCCATCACCTTTCAAGTCTATGCCAACATACTGCGATATGCAGACATTCGATGGAGGCTGGACTTTGGTGCTCACAAACCCGATTGGTTCTCAATGGAGGCCTTTTGAGCTATTGGAATCAAATATACAAAATCCTTCAATCAACTCCAAGTTTTCCATTTTAAAATACGCAAACATTTTAGCCGAAAACTGCGAGAAAAACATAGAATATATGATTCGTGTTGATTATGGGAATTTTACGGCAGGAGTTGTTATTTCCATCCCAAAATCTGTTAATTTGACCTCGAAAATCCCGCAGGTCAACGAATTAGTATTAATCAAGAAATTTGGGAAATGGAACTTTTTCACTCATTCTATCAGTCAAAGAGTGCCTTGGATAATGTACAAACTGTCAGATGATGGAGATAGATACCCAGTTTTGACCTCCTCGTTAGATCCTGCTGGACTCGAAGGAGTTCTGGTCGACACTTACGACAATAAATTCAAGTTGTTTGAAGGATGGAACACGTCGTACCCACCTACAATCACTTATTGGGTCAGGGAAAGCCAAGATCCACACGGAAAGAATGGCGGCTATATTGACATCTCTGGGATTGAGGCAGAGATATCAGCCTATTATTTTAGCGTTGAACTGATCAATTTGGAAAATGTCCCTGTTTTGATCGAATACTACGTCGGAGGATCAAGACAATACCTGAAACTAAGCGAACATAACTCAACCACACTGTTTACAATGATACAGTCAGTGACGATGCCGATGGCTATCTCTATGCGGGTCACCAACGAACAAACAAGGACCGATATGTTCATGAACTGCAGGAAGGAACTTCATGTACCCATTTATTACTTGAAAGACGACTTGTATATCGCTACCATCTCAGAAACTTGCGATTCCGAGTTCCCGAATTTGAATGAGTACTATTACGACTATATGATCTATAACTCACTGAACGAAACAGTTGTCCTCACTATAACGGTCCTAAACGTAAGCAATAACTTCCTTGTTAGTCCTCTGACCTTTGATGATTGGAAAGGAAGTGTCACGTTCTTGCGTAACCCTGGGTTTACTATCACAGCCAAAACAGTAAGCGAATCAATCCCTTTGTTCATCAACGATCAGCAATATTGGAATGTCATGCCACTAACTGCCAAAGATATGATTGTGAATATGGTGGTTAGTAAAGCGCCAGTTAATAAGGGACCCGAAATTAAGTGCTATTACTCTATGGAGATTCAAAACCAAGCCATAGCTGCTGTGAATCTTGCTTGGAGAGACGATATAATTCTAGCGATTTTAGATCCTGGTGAACGGATTTCTATCAATTTTGAAATGAAAACCTATGATTCGACGGTTATTGATACGGCAATACATATTGAAGCCTATCCTCACGATATGAAACTTTTAGGAATACTTCATGTGTTCATCAACGGATTGAGCAGAGAAAGTATCCGGTGTAATCCTCAGAAATTACCCACATTGATAATTGTCACCTCAAATATCACAGATGAAACTACCCTACGTTCGGAGCTCACCAACCGAACCATCACGCTGGACCAAAAAGAGGAAAATATATGTCCACCTGTCATCCACGGAGGGTACTCAGAGTGGTCTAGTTGGACAAAATGTGTCGGAGTTTGTCCCTACAATGGTACCAGATCTCGTACACGATTTTGCAACTACCCAAGACCAGAAAATGGTGGATTTTCATGTGAAGAGCAAGGCCTAGGGCCAGAGGTTGAATATGAAATGTGTATAGTTGATGGTTGTCAAACGATCAATCCTTCTCAGCCCTTAGATTTTGATGTACATCCATACTCAATATTTGAGACGAGGATCAACGCCAATTTTAAGTTCTTCAACACGATTTCCCAAAATATAAACATCCACATTTTCATCAATAGCTATGAGACGTCATCCAAAACCTATCTGAACACTACAGTGAAGGGTTTAGGTTCAAAAAACATCATCTGCAACTCCACAGTTCTACCCACACACTCGATGGTTAGGATTGTAGCAACAGATAACAACAACTTGAGAGTTAAGGTATCGGGGCATGACGAATTGGTATTTGAGTACCAAGAAGGCTTTATAAAAACAACTTTCTACCTTGGAAATTTGCCAAATATTAATTCATTTAACTACTTCCTCAACGTGAGATTCATTAATAACGCTGGAAAGACAATCAGATTAATACTCGAAAAACTCAACACTTCCTCTTTCCCAACTTATAAATACGTCAATGCCAGCTCTACGCTTATTTTTAAAACCAAAATTAACTCACTTGTCCCGCAACCGCCGTATAAAGTGTCCTGCGACTCGGGGGAGGGGACTCCTCGCTTCTACCTCAATGATGCTATTGATCTTATACTTTACCCTCTCAACAGCCCAAAAGACATGCAAATCATCATTATCGATCTTCAAAAACGTATGAATTTCTTAAAATTTAGGAAATTACAGATCCAGTTTAAAATACATCAATTTGATGTTCGAAAACACGTTATACGAGCAAATAAACGTTAACCTGGCAACTGTTTATGGATCTGAACTCATAGGTGTGGGTCCTGGCCAGCTCAAGGTTTACAAGAAGCGGATCATAACCCCAATCGAAATATTTATGAACATTGAGGTTTCTCCATACAGAAATTCATCCGTACTGATCGATTCGCTCCCCAGTGTCACTTATGTGGCCGAAAATGCCGCCAATAACTTCCGGTTATACACCCTAGGACAACGAGGTAGGGACAATCTTTTAAAAGATATTATGATTGATTTATCGACATATTACGTCAAGATGAGGATTGTTAATTTGGCAACTCAACCAGCAGCCGTATCGTGGAGCATGGACGATGTTAATTTTATTGATGAGGGCCACGAGAAACGAATGAACTTCCAGATTATTTCATCTACCTTACCTCCCGCGATCACTGTCTCAGGAGTCCTATTAAGTGGGAGACCTTGCTACATTAATGGACGATCCTCGACCTATGTAATTCCCTCCAAGAATCCAGCAGATTATTTAACTTTGTTACTCTCAGAAGGTACTTTCAGAAATTAAATCAGTTTCTGATTATTCAAACAACACCAATGATTTTATCGAACTGAATATCATTTTCATCAACACTTTCAACAGAAACGTCAACATCAGATGGGGGTGGTCAGATGATCAACTTATTGCACTAGAGATTGGACCGAGAAATAGCCTAACGGAGAAAGTGGAAGCACCTGCTTCTGACCCGGTGATCTTCGAAGCAACCGACACTATTACAAATCACACTCTTTTCGTCAATGGTACAACAAGATTTGGGATACTGCCTAATCAACTAACAGCCACTGTGACTGTCTTAATAAATAACGGAGGTAAATATCACTATAACCCAGTTTTAATTCGGCAAATAGGACTCAAGTTGCTGAACGAGAACCTGAATGACGATATTTCTGTTATTTGGAAGTATGGAGATAAATCAAGCTCGTTATTTGTCCCCAAGAACTCTGGGATTGACCTGAAGCTTCGGTTACAAGACATTGGAGTAGACTACAATCTTACAATCGCTGCCAAAGTTTATAGCACCAACAAACCCATATGTATGACACCCAACCATGATATCATCAGTATTTCTCGATATGGAATCGAACAAATCACCCAACTTTCAGAGGGTTCACATGAATTTCCTTGGTTAGTCATCACGCTGCCGAAAACACAAGTAGATTCATCCGCTTGCGCCTCCTCAAGTTCAGGACTTGGTAAATTCCTTGCTTTGAAGTTGTATTCAACCGATTCTGAGGATATTTATTTGAATTGGCGCGATGGACCGCTCAATATTTTAGTTCCGACAATCCAAAAAGTGCATTCCGTCCTCTTACGGTCCGATGAACCCAATATATTGATATTTTCTTGCTTCGATTCCTGTCCGATTTCCGCGATTCATATGAAAGCTCTGACAAGATCGAAACGATTGGTGCTCCTTAATAATAGGACTGAACTAGATTTGGCCTACAGTTCTGAGTATTCGACCAAAATCAACCCTGTCGTGGTGGATTTAAAAATTACCAACGTTTCAAACATCACAGAGTCGACAATTCAATATCGTCCAATCGTTATTAACACAAGACACGAGCCTGTGATACTGTTTTGGCGATTAAAGCTAAACGGTACTGATAAAATATTGATACCTAATTATGGGTCTCTTCCCTTGGTTCTAAACATTTCTAATATGGAGGTTGCTGATCTTTTGATTCGCGCGATCGCCGAGAATTCCAGAAAGAAATTGTTGGTAAATGGTGTCGAAAATTACAGTATTGAATCCAAAGTTGACTGTCCACCAAACTGCGAGTACACTGAACAGGTTGTTATTCATTCTATGGAACCAGAAGACACTTCCCCGAGCACTGATTACTTCAGATTTACGTTTGAAAACAAATTACTACGGATTGTGGTGGTAGAAGTCAATCCTCATGGCCAAATTGCTGAAATAGATCCTCTTGGCATGATGGTTATGAAGGTATTTATTGGTAACCTTTCTCTGGATGATAAAAATCCGCTTTCCATTAATGCATACGATAAAGAGAGCGGATACCAACTCAAACTCAATGAGACTATCAATACTGTTTATATTTCCAGTCCTGAAAGTCCCTCAAACGCGTTCTTTTTCGTAATTAAGCCACCGGAGCTCTCAATTATTCCCACACATTCATTCTTGTTCAACAAGGAAACCGTCAGCCATCTAGACAGTGGTGACAGAATAGATATTCATGGACCTGTCGAATATTTTATGATGCCCATTTGTAAGCAGGTAGAATTACAAGGAATCGTTATAGATGGGGTACGGAAATGGGTTGGTCTCAACCTTCCCCATCTCAATTGTTTAATTTATCCAAACCTATGTAACGATGGCCTTACCTATGCCATCAGAATGAAGATTCTGAATTATAACGCGGATCCGGAAACAAAAGTTAAGATTATTGATACTGGAAGTGATGGGGCCTCGTCGTCTGGTGTCTCTCTGCAACTCACAGGCCAAAAACTACTTTGTCGTGTCACTTCCATTTCAAGAACATGGCAAGTCACTTCACCCGTAAACGAATACGATATATTTCTAATGGTGTCCTGGAATCAAGAGGAAGGTCTGAGCTTGTATATCAACGGCTCTCTCATTTCTACAGACAGCTCGGGAGAGGCTGTGTTATATGCTCCTAATATCGACATGAGCCCAAACCTTTTGATCGGCAGGGGTTTCAATCGAAATGAAAACAATCCTTACCGGTTCGTGGTGTTTTCGTTCATAATTTTTTCAAAGAATCTAAGAGAAAAAGAAGCCAAAGCCTCGTACTTATATCTATCGAGCTACAAGTTGAGCAAAGCGATTATTACCAATCTACGAGTTGTAAATGATTTCGGAAGGGTCATTCGTTTGATACCCAACAAAGGACTGGTTCCTTCCAATGGTTTAATCATCAATCCTGGCAAAAAATACCAAATACTTTCATTGATTGATATGTTTTCCAAAAATCCATCAAAAAAATCAGATTTTATTGTAGAGCGCTCAAATATTGACTCCCAAAAGCTTTCTTTGTACGCAGAAGATTACGAGTTCGGTACCCCTCTATATATCAATAACCGACCTTCTCCTTACGTACTCAAACCAGAACGCGGGCAAGACGATTACGTTGATGTGGTCATCAGTTCAAAAATACCAGACATTTATCCTATATACCATTGGGTTATGAATGATATCAATGAAAATCTGCGTGTGGTCACAAAAACTAGTCCTCAGATGAAGTATTACGGAACTGTGATCATCCCTAAGAACAAGAACGGTGGAATATTGCTCGACGGATTTTCGGGTAACCTACAAATAAACGACATTCCTTTCAAGTGCCTCTTCAGCCCAAGTACTTGCGATCGAGGTGTGAGTATCATGCTTCAGGTTAAATTGGAGGAATCTCTGGGCGGCAGTGATACTACCTTCAGGTTCATTCTGGACACTGGTGGTCATCATGGTGAGGGATTCTCAATCTACCTCCTTGGGGGACGGTTAGTTGCCGAGGTGTCTCTCAACAAACAGATTTGGAAATTGGAGTCCGGTATCCCTTATGGCGAATGGCTAACGCTGACACTAGTATGGGAGCCCAAAAACGGGGGCAGGGTCGAGCTGTACTCAAACGGCAAGCTTATAGAACGGGCTACAAGATCGGCTGACAAACAAGGATTCTCAAATCTTAAAAACCAAACAATATACATCGGAAAATCGTCCGTCAAGAGTGGAAATGAGAAGTTTGAAGGGGCAAGGTTTTCTATCAGGCTTCTATCAATATTTGATCAAATCCTAGATAAAACACAAGCCCTGTACCAGTTTCTATATTACTGTAACCATAATCAACCGATCAACTACCCGCGATATATTAATGTCAATTTTGAAAATAGAGCTGGTGTGGATGCTATGATTAAACCAGACAAAGGGGAACACAAAGACAATGGGTACTCTGTCAACACAGGACTCATGCTAGAACTTAGATTGGAGGAAAAGGGTCCCATAACAACTTATCCGGTGATCTTTAAGGCGTTTGATACAAACAAACACAAAAATCTTCTGATATCAGGCGAAAATTCACTGCTTGTCATGTCTGAAGAAGACCAGAATAAAGTTACTGAGGTTATCATTATCTCAAAGTTGAAGTGCAGCGAACTAAACGGTCTATTCCCTGATCCTTCAGACAAATCCTCTTATATAACCTGTGTAGATGGTATTGCGATCAGACAAAAATGCCCTGCCGAATCGTTTTGGGACGAAGAGAGAAAATCATGCAAGATTTCTGGCAATGTTGAATTTAAAAACAATGAAAAACAGCAAAATACTTCGAAATACACACCACCATTTATCGTTCATATCTGGAATAAGGAGCCCTATCCCGTCCAGATCAACGAAAACCAAAAGACTTTTGCGAAGATCGACATACCAGGAGATGGTTCTGTTAGCTACGCAATGTTCCTTCCTTTGGGATCCACTATCAAACTATTCGCAACCTCAAACAATTCAAAAAGCGCCTTGTTGTGCATCAACGGTTCCAAATATCTCGATTTGAGAATCACCAGCGAAACAAATGATACTTCATTAATTGTTGAGCTTTCTATTTCAGAGCCAGGTAAAAATAACCAACCCGATGCTACGACGACTCTTCAACCTGCGGCTCCAGCGACAACGACCCCCAAACCGGTTTCAGCAGCTGACCAAGTGTTTCCTAACGAAACCAGGCCCTCAACAATTGTACGTTTTGCCTTTTTCGCCTCAAACATGGTTCCAAAACCTGTCGTCTTCGAAGAAAAGGATCAGCAAATCAACGCATTCCGTCTGAAACCTAATCAAACAGCCCGTGTGTTTCTTGAAGGAGAAGTTTATGATAACTATGTTACATTCGTAGCCAGACTCACCGATAATAGCAATCGTTCTGCTCTAAAGATAAACGGATTAGATGAGGTAAGGCTACCGGTCTCAGTACTAAATCGAAGAGTTCCTTCTATTGGTGCAATAGTTATACATTACCCAAGTATTCGTTTTTATTATGTTTAGACCAGGATTTCATGAATCGACGCAATATTCTTCTAAACATCATTAGAGATCTCAAAAGAAATCAACCAGAATACAATAATCTGTTCATCAGGATTTACAAAACGTTTTCAAGCGAAGCGGTTGTGACAGATAGTTCATCATCTGGCCTAGAAATTAGGATCAATCGCTCCAACTCACTGATCGATTCCACAGCAACTGATGTATCACTGAAAGTTTTGAAAGACGTTCATGAAATTAAGTTCACAGGTTACCTACCCAGCACAAACGATCCCATAGAGATCAACGGCCAGCGAGAGTTCAAAATAGAGCTAAATTCTGGTCAACTTTTACCGATTCCGATAATTCTACATTTACCAAGTACAACTTCCTCTAATTTAGATCAAAATTGGACATATTTTTATTATAAAATAAGGGAATCGATACAGGATCGAAATGTCTTGGATGGTAGACGTCTGAAATCAAATGAAACCCTTTTTCAGATTAATCAGAATATGGTGTTTTTGGTTATCAGTTTCATCAACTCTGTGGGAGCGGATGTAAGATTAAAAAGTGTGGCTGGTCCATTGCGAGTCGACACAATCTTCCCTAAAAGCACCACCAGTCGAATCACAATGTGGATACCTTCCTCTAGCCTGGTGGAGTTGATTGCAGTGGATTTGGAAGGAAATATTCTGCTTATCAATGGAAATGGAACTATCACGATTGATCCAAGCAGTGTTTCGAAAAAACCGTATTATATCACGTATCCGAATTCAAATTATGAACCGGCAGATCAATATGATGGTGATACTGATCCTGGGGCCAAAAACTCATTGATTTACAAAATTAAGAGTAATTTAAAGAGCGACACGGTTAAATTCTTTGTGGTTGGCCGACACAAGCACGACGCTGATGACAAGATATACTCATTACCATCTGCCGATCACCTGGTTGTGGATCAACCTTTGGAGAATGAAAAAATATTTGCTGTCGATACTTCGACTGGCAACTTGTTAAGCATTAACGGGAAAGGTTACTATCAGGAAAAGTCGTCAAATTCAATCAAGAAAGATTTTATGACTGAGCTGACCATTAGTTCCTCAGATTTCTCTAAGGGTAATGATGAGTATAATCTAGAAAATCTTTCCTTCGCTCCAGGAGAAGCAGAGAAATCAAAAAGATGGATCGATGCAACCAAAACCGAACCCATTTATAATTAACCTATTTTATTTTTGCATTTACAAAATGGTTTTAATCTCAAAAAGTGCCCGAACACGTTTCCAGCCATTCCATATGATCACTATCTCTTTGTATAAATCACCTGATACTGTAATCTTGCTAATAGCGTATGAAAGCAGAAAAGATTTCTGTCTCATTCCCAACAAACCATCGAACCTTTTATCGATGTTTGATCCTTTAGTGGTCATCAGTATCTGTGGGTGAGTGGAATGGCTACTTCTTCCTTCACATCTAGCTTGGTAATATGTAAATCTTTAAGGGTCAATCTGTCAGATATCTATTTACGCCAGACTCAGCTACATCGACATTAATTTGGATAACTCCAACTTACAAAAATAACAAGTAACACAATTTCAGTTCCGTTTCGTTATATTTATATCCAAGGTATGAAACAGGGAAATATATCAACAAACGAATCAATCCGTAAAAGCATAATCGCTTTACCACTCTGATTAAATGACTAGGTTTGTGCAACCGATTCGATTTCAAGTATGCCATTCTAACCCATATTATTTCAGCTGTTGTTCTTATGCATGCTTGGCTACCTTCATCTTGTCTATAAATACGATGATTTTGTGGAATTCGACAAAAATTAATTGAATGAGCTGGTAGATATTAACCCTGCCTCGGAGATTCCCGTGAAACCTTCTCCATGTTGCCATTTACTCATTCTTAGAAGTTTTCAATAATTGACAACCCGGATTTTAAAGGGTTTTATAATCATTTTTTTCATGTGGTCCCTGTGATTAAATGATTTTAAACCATTTTATCAACATTTTCTGATTGATAGTCTAAAACGCATCAACTGAAGAGATCAACCAAGGAGTGTTATGATAACATTCCCATGTTTATCCAAAAAGCAACCAATTTATTGACGATACGAAGACAAACTATATAAATCTTACACTAAGTTGTATTCTTTGGCAAAATAATTTCATCAACGGGTTCCATCAGTGTTTCATCCTACGATTTTCGGTCAAGGGAGCAAACAGACTTATTCATGTGCGTTAATGGAAGTCGATTAACAGCAAATTGTTCATTAAAATCAGATTTGGTTAATTCTCCTAGAAGCCACGTGATCAGCACGTCTCATTAGGATATTAATATCTTTTCAAATAAATCACGAGAAAGCGTTGAGGGTTTAGATGAATGAAGACTCCCATCGTTTCTTCAGCCATCATATTGTCTGCCTCTCGATTTTCATAACTTGGTTTTAACCGGTACAGATAAGTCATTGTATTAATGACCAACGATAGCAGAGAATCGATCCAATCTGGTTCTTTCATTCAACTTCGATGAAAAATCTGGTAGAAATACATTTCAGAACCTGGATTTAGAATACCCACAATAACAATAGCTAAGGTTTCAGCCGCTTACAATCGACATGACCCCTGTTCACAGGGCTCGTTTTCAGCACAATCATTGACAAGTTCTTAATAAACTATTTCTTCAAGAGTTTTTCGGTAAATCGCTGAAGTGGAAAATGGCAAATCGAACAAAATCGGAAAATTTGGTTGAGAAGGGTGTTTGGATTTTCAACAAGGTAGGACGCGTGTTAGGTTTTAAAATTGATACTTACATGCTGATTTGTATTGCCATCAAACCCGAGTGTATTAGATGCTCCTGTTGCTAGACAATCGCCTAAAGTCGGGCAGATGTTGTTTTGTCTTTTTTCATCTTTCAATCTCTAAATTCAAAGAAGCGAGCTGTGAACATATTCCATCTAATCAATGTGAGTTACGGCCAGTGATAAGATTTTAAACGAGCCGTCTTAGTCCTGTCTGGACTTTGACGGTGTAATAAAACGGAGTACAACGGGTTCGACGAAAACAAACTTGTTTTACATCAAAAATCTTACTTTCGATACAAAAAGTGAATTTTCTTCAAATGAAGTCAGAATCTAGCCCGTTCTGTCATGTATTGCCCAGATGAAGACAAAGTAAATTTTCCTCATTTCAAATCATCTGCGTCGTTTGGCGAGGATTGTAACAGCCTGTGCTCTCCATCAAAGAGCTATATCTCTTCATTTTTTCACGTATTATCTTTGATTTTTGGCCAAAATTTGGGAAGGAGTGTGTTCGTTATCAAAGGCTCTGCTGTACTTTAGGGATGACATAATTTGTTGCTGTATCTCATGAATCATTAGTAAGCTAAGTTCTATGAAACTGTTTAGATGTATTTCTCTACGAAAATGTTGGTCAAATAAAGTTTATCCTCAGAAAAACCAGTTTTATTTATTTTAAAGATGATTCAAAGTATGTACAGTTTTCATTGTTGACAATCACAACATTTGGAGAGACCCAATAAACTTCGGTTAAATTTTTTAGTGATTCATTTGAGTAGTTCACATGTATTTTATTGGTCTGAGTTTTCTTATCTCAAAATTATATAGAGGTTCTGAGAAGTTGGCCATGGGTTCATTCGTAAAATCTATTACCACCTCAATCGTGTTACAAAGACATATACAGGCATCTCTATCAATAATTATGCGACTAGTAACCCTCATATTTGAAGCCTTTCTTCTTGAACAGCATTTTCTCACCACTTGAGTTGATCACTGTATTAGCATCGAACGGTTTGATCAAGCACTTATCCTCAATTGTGCTTCACTTTGTAAATATAAATGATTTGAGAGTGGTGTATTGATGCCCTTGCAAAAAATTTACTCCATCGATAAGAATTTTGACGAGCATTGAACGTATCCTAAAATTTAGTGAACCTTTCGATTGCATATTAAGACTATTGAATGTTTTTTAAAATTTAGACTTGCCCAGCATGTATGAATATGATTTTTTGCATCCGTTAGACAGGGACCAAAGATTGAACACAAACCCATAAAATATCTAGATCAATGTCCTATTCACAATCTAACCACGTGTTTGGGATTATAGACCTGCACCTGTCGAGTGTCAACCCCATGTCTTTCTATACCATGTAATCAGAATTATAATCATAACCTGTAAATCTTTCTTTCCAAAAACTACAACCATGTTCATGAGGATATCATTAACTTGGTTTGTGAACCCTTTAAAATGATTGACAAGATTGACGTATATTTATCGAAAACAATAAACAATTATCTAAAAGTACAAACCAAAAACAATTATCTACATAAAATTACACGAAATAAATTCAGACGAATCGCCTAATCTACTTAGTGACGTCATAAGTTCCCTTGGTGTTGATAAATTGGTTCATTTTATTCCCTATATCATTTATTGAAAATCTGAACTCTTTGCTCGTGTATCAGCAAAAATCTTATGTTTAAGATGGTTGTCCTTTATTTATTGATTTTAATTCATATTTTTCACATCATTTAATACTGAATCAAAGATGGAGTTATCCATGTTTGGATACAGAAACTTCAACATAGTGATATATATGCATCTATGACATTAATTTGCCTTGTCAATATTTTGGAATTTTAATCAAGCTATTATCAATGCCCAGACATATTTTAAGATAGGCTTACACTGAAAAAAAACGATGCAAACTTTCAAATACTGAATACTCCATCTCAAAAAATGTCCCTGACTACAGTTCTCTATTCTGAAGTTATGAATACTTGAACTCCACTTAATAATATTCATGAGTGTCTCTGTTCATTAATAATCGGTAAACAAGGTAATATATTCTTGCTGGGAAGAAATTAGTTGGGTTCGGTCACATTTCTGGATGAAAAAATCATTTACTGTGTTCAACAGGCAGTTTTATGATCCACCGACACTTCATTTTGTACTTTAAAAACATATCAATGAGATATTTTAAATGCGACTGACATCAGCAGCACCTTCATACAAGAACCTCACAAATCTCCGTCTCGTGAAAACAAAAATAGTTATAGCTGTGAACTACGTTCCCTCTAAGATTTGACATCCGTGCGCGGAAGAATGACCCTGTGCGCGGAAATTTATTATATAAAATTTTTGTGCGTGGCAACCTTGGAACGTAATTCTTGTACAAATAATAAAATTCTATTCGTCCTACATTTCAATATTCGTTATGATATATAAGACAGCTATCAACAGTTTTAAATATTTTCTATTACAACAATTTCATTAAAGTTGTCACAAAACTTAAAAGAAATTATATAACAACAAACTAAAATAACTTTTATGAATAAATAAGTTTTAGTTTATACTTTTAATAATTTATATTCAAATTTTTATATCTTAGCTCGCCTATTGTCAAAGAGCTGTAAACAGCATCAAAATTAAT